>CM039507.1:37371685-37388694 GCA_022432975.1 Begonia masoniana
CCTGTTTAAAAGCAAGAGTTTATAAAAGCAGGTTTTCAAAAACATTTAAAACTCAAAAAGTACACCTATCAACTAGCAGAACCAAACATCCTAAAATGTTCTATGTCTGTTACAAGTTCCTACCTAAACATCATCAACCCAAATATCTAAATATCCTCAAACACATACAGACATCCCCACGGGGGGTTAAGCATCGAATGGCCAGCCCATCCGCGAGCCATCCTCGCAACTGCCATCACTCCGGGGTGGCGTTTTTTTTTTTTTTTTTGTAAAAAAAAAAGTGCAATTTCTTAATCTACTTTTAATTTCGAGTGAGCCTTTCGGATACTCGATGGGTAGAATTAAATTAGAGAAACTTTGGGAGGAACTCTGTTGCATAATTATTGGTTATACTCCTATATTATTTTATGTGAGTATGTATCTTTAAGTGACACTACTCAGTAATCGGAGGGCTTCATGAACAATGTTGTCAATCGCATAAAAAGGTAGTGCAACTTATAGAGAAA
Organism: Begonia masoniana; assembly: GCA_022432975.1. Lineage (NCBI taxonomy): Eukaryota > Viridiplantae > Streptophyta > Magnoliopsida > Cucurbitales > Begoniaceae > Begonia > Begonia masoniana. The sequence goes on from CM039507.1 coordinate 37,372,192, forward strand.
GTCAATACAAAAAATTTATATATTCCCCTTACTTGTTTGTATATTATATTATCAAAAAGAAGAAAAAGAAGAACTTTTAAAAGCTAATTGACTTAGGAAAAACATTGAAGAGTTGGTATTCTATGATATTTATTGTGATGTTTAGTTTGATTTTTGAACTTTGCAATTCAATAGGAGTTTGAGCACACACACACTTTAAAAAAAATTAGTTCATTGGGAAATAAATCTATATTGATTGATTTTAATTGTGATAGTTAAGTTTTTCAAAAATTTATGATTTTCGAAATATTTTGAAAATTACATGGTATTAGTTAATGTTACCTTGAGAAGTTATTTATTCTTGCATTTTGTTTTGCATCACTAAAAAACGAATAATGGTTCAAGTTTGGGGATATTTGATAACTCTTAATATAGAGTTATTTTATACGGCAATTACTATATAGAACTTATATGAATTGAGTGAATGTAAGAAGAAATTGGTAGGATTTACTATAATTGCTACATAATGCTCCAACATCAATGTCTTGATTAAATATAATATATTTCATGCATATTCTCTATTAAAAGTAGATTTCTAACATTAATTCGAATTTTATATTTTCTTATTTGAATGCAAAGTTAATAGTAGGAAAATCAAAGGTTGAAGATTATGAAGAGAGAGATAGCAAATCAAGAAGATGATTGTTGCAAAAAATAAAGGACTTAAATCAAGGAAACGTTGCTGTAAAATGATTGAGAATATGAAGAAGAGAGAGAGGAGGCGATAATCAAGCAAAAGAAACTAAAGAAAATCTGGAGGAGAGAGACAGGAAAAGGAGAGCAGGCACATAAAACAAAGAGGGAGAGGTCTGGAGAAAGAAAAAAGTAACACACACTTAGCACGCTGAACGGAGACCAGAAAGGATTTTGAAAAGAAAGCAAAGGACAAAGGAGTCTGCGGCAGAGACCTACACATTCTTCTTCTTATTCTCTTCTATTGTGGATGTTGTTTATGATTATTATTATTTTTAGTTTTATTATTATAATGTTAGGCTAAACCTTTTTTAACTTGGTTAGGCAAGAAACTACTCTTTACATATTTTTATTCTGATATATGAATGCTACGTATTTTTTCATTGCACGATTTCTCATGATTTTGATTGCATAATTCAAATTATGTCGATAGAGTAATTGAATAAATTAAAATTGTTACAAAGTAGCTAACATTAATTTATTTAGATTTAAGAATAGGTTTACAAGAAAATTCGGATTAAGTTTTTTTTATCTTTTCAAGGTCGAAAAGAAAATTCCGAAACGAATTTATTTAGGCAATTCGACGGAACCCTATAAATATTTTGAATTCTTGCTGTGCTATGACTAATACTGTAGCATTGTTGTAGCATCAGTAATAAATGTATGTAATGAGGAAATCAACCCTAACCAAGGTATCTACTATATTTATTGTCTTAATTCATTTTAATTTAAGTTTTTATTGATTCTGAATACTTTTATTTTATCATCCGTCGCCATCTATCTATTTTTAATATTTTCATCTTTATTTTATAGAAATTTATAGTAAGATTAATTTGATTAAAAATATTTTCGTAGGATCGACTTTTACTTACTTTATTACTTCGTTAGCGACACGTGCACTTGCGTTAAGGTGTAGAAAATCACTAACACTTGGGATCACTCCATTCACTCTAATCGTTCATCGACTTTGCCCACCATCCAACTAATAGTAATTCTCAATTAAACAAAATAAAAGTCGATAGGTCTTTAAAAGCTTATAATGTAAGTTTGGGTTAAATGGTAAGAATTTCATGGATATAAACAAGTAATCAGAGCATAATCCATCATTCCTTATTTCACTCACTCAATATTTTCTTCTTAGCAGTCGCTCACTAATTGAACTCGCTCAAGTTTTCCTTTGATCTCTCACCCCAAACTTATTTCATTCAATATCACTCAGATTAACTCATTTGTCATAATTACAAAGTAGAATAAATACAAAAAGTCTGAAAATAAAACTAAACTTTCGAAGTTTTTTTTTTTTGAAACTCAGACTAATAATAACAAAGCAACGCAAAAAATAAATTAACAGATGACAAATGAGTTTTTATTCATCCTCACCACTACATTCTCCTACTCTCCTTCGAATATATAAATAAACCTCGTGCTCTTTAGAAAATGTAGGAAAATCTATATGTGGCTAGGCTGAAATATATACAATTGAATGGTTAAATCATAGGCTCAAAAAATGTGACTAAGGGTGTCATTAAATGACACAAAAGGGTAAGACAAAAAAGCTCAAACGGTTCAATGATGGCATAAATCATTCTCTTAGTTCTTTAAAATTTCAATTTGCATTCGTGGATGTTAGACAAAACCAATAAAGATTTTTATATTAATATCGCTCGTTAAGTTTTTCTAGAGCTACTCCCTTACCATGTTTACGCTTGTTCACTCCTTTACTGTGTTTGGGTTTCGATATATGCAGACTACATGAGTATATAACTCCAACAGATCAAGTTAAATAAAAATGAAATGTGCTCAGGGTTTTAAGTTTAACTTCGTAAGCTAAAGTCAATGCTAACTATTACAAGTCATCTTCTACTTAGAATTTATCTAGGAGTTAAAGCATAAATTTGTTCAAAATTTAAATCGTTGACACCTAAACTAGGACTTCAAATTGCATAATCAAAATATAGCAAAGTACTAAAGTACGCTAACAACCCAACATACATCTCAAGTGAACGTTATTCGACCATGAGATCTTTGAAAACAACAATCCTTCCTCTCGATGTGGGGTCAATCATGCATGGAATATTCACAACCTCGGTTCGACCACGTAGAAATATAAGAGTCCATAGCAGTTAGACATACGGGGCTCTTCGACTAAGAAGATGCACAATAATGATATTGGATTGACAACTAATATTATCCATGGAACTCCCTCTTACATGGAGATACTATGGCCTCCTCTTGACTAATTGGTGCATGCATATCATGGCATGTCCCACTCCATGAATTAGCTCCCTTGAAAAGCAATTTGAAACATTTTCAACGTGGAAGGAGGAGCAATATCTCTCAGTGACAAGAAGTCAATTTCTTTTTATGACACGGATTGTGCAACCATATTCTCCACATGGTTAACAGCACCTTAAATCTCTGTCACCCCTTGATATCTAACTGCAACAATAGTCGAGCTGCGACACAGTCTATACCAACTTAATTTGTGTTGAAATTTTATTATTTTAATGCTAGTTCTAAGCTAGGCCCAGCCTGACTTAAGGCCAGATCTGTACCCAATTTTAAATGTAAGGTCAGTCTGAAGACTTCATTCAATGGGTTTGATCCAAGGCCAGTTCGAAGTTGAGAGCCTAATTGACGTCACTAGTGTATTATTGCACTACAAAGCCAATCAAACTATATTTTTTCAACAAAAAATAATTGGAACTACAACTTAAGGTGTAAAAGTCTAATAACAATTAAAATTACCGAGGGTCAACTTACATACCAATCCGATAAGTTTATGATGGCTCATGCCGATACAAAAGTCTAATTCAAGACTCACCCGACCATACCCATATGTACTTAGAATGCTAAGGTTCAATAGTAAAATTAGAATGCGTTTATCAAGGCAAGATAAGACATTATGTCTCCTAATGAGTGTTTTTTTTTTTTTTTTGGCCAAAGAACTTAGCATAAATTGTATGGTTTACCCAATTCATTACCCAAATTATTTTTTGCCCTATTTAATTTAACGTGTCTAACTAATAAATACCAAAGACGTGTCTTATCCAATGAAGACACGCCACGTAAGCCCCTCTCTTTGACTTTCTTAGCATCACCTAAATTTCCTGATTAGTCAGAACGCCGGTTTCACCTTCTTTCTCGTGTCTTCCCAAAGTAATCAGACCGGAAAACTCTCTCTCTCTCTCTCTGCTGCCGACATCGAGCACTGAGGGAGTCCTCTTTGTGTTAGTATTTTCCAATTTCCATCTTTAACATGAATGCGAATAAGGTCGTCCTCCTCCTCCTCGTAGGGTTTCTAATTTATGAATCGGAATCTGTACGGTTCGAGGTGCAGTTGGGTCAAGCCAAGTGCATCGCGGAGGAAATGAATATCAATTCCATGACAGTCGGAAAGTACAGCGTTATTAATTCCAACGACAGCCAACCCCTGCCCCATTCACACAAAGTCACCGTCCGGGTATTCCATTCGGAGAAGCTTCAAAATCAAAGAAACCGCTCTATATTCTCTGCGCAATTGGCTATGATTGATCGTGTGTAATTTTGATTCGCAGGTGACTTCTCCTTCCGGGACGAATTATCATAAAGCAGACGAAGTGGAGTCCGGCCACTTTGGATTTGTGGCGCCGGAGGTAGGCAATTACATGGCGTGCTTTTGGACTAATGAGCATAAACCCGAAATTACATTGACTGTAGATTTCGAGTGGAAAACAGGAGTGGCTGCGAAGGATTGGACAAATGTTGCTAAGAAAGGATCTGTTGAAGTGAGTGTTATAATTCAGCTTTTTCTGCTCATCCTCATCGATGAATTTGATATGTTTGTTTGATGCTTGAAAGGTGTTTGTGGTTTTGACGTTTTCTTATGGAAAACCAACTTTTATTCTTGTTTCCTAGGATTGAAGGTTAAGTAATTTTAGATTAGATTAGGTTTCTGAAACAGTAAACTGATGGTCAACAAAGCCAAGAAGAATTTAGCATTAGGATTTGGAGATTTAATGCCCAAGTCAGGGCTTTTATGGTTTTGTATAGATGCATGTTTTTTCTTTGAAATGGACTCAATTCGTAAATTAATTTGGATCAGAACTAAAAGATGGTGTAAGTTTTAGAAATGTATGAAGAAACTATTGGAGAGACAAGTGGATTTTTCCCCATCATTTTTATTTTCTCAAAGTCAAAACAAGAAACTAAAATATTTAGTATTTTCGGCAAACAATTGTAATTTGCATTGCTATCTGATAGAAAAATATGAGCGTGTGGTGATTTTTTTTTTCTGTTTTCGAAAACCATTTTTAGAAACAGTTGAAGGGCTTGAATGTGGTTGTGTCTCTTGGACCATAATAAGTTATTAAGATTGCATGAAACAATTGGAAAAATCTTTCGAACCGTATTTGCACTAGTTTGGGAGTGAAAACAATGTGTTGTGTAGAGAAACTATGAGCCTTTGAAGTTGTTCATTGACATAATTTCTCGGATCTGTATGAAAAGGACGAAAACTATAATAAGATGAAGAAAAAAGACTGCTTGTTGGTCTAGATTTCGGTAATAAATGGTTAATTTTTTTAACTTGCTTTGCTTACATCTCATTTCTAGATAAATCTTAAAACCCATAGGTCATGTTTCTTGTTCATCTTTCAGTATTTTCTTTGCCTGTTGATTCGCAAGTATTATAATTGCTTCCAAATTTCTGTTTGTGCTCTTGATCGAACCTTGATACTTTTTTTTCATTCTTTTGAAATGATAGAGTATGGAGTATGAACTGAAAAGGCTTCTTGACGACGTAAAGTCCATTCAAGATGAGATGTTATACCTTAGAGAAAGGTAAGACAATATTAGTGTGGTTTGGAATTGTTTTGAAAATCACGATATTGGGAGACTGGAAAATAAATAAATAAATAAATACGATTTTTGACGGCTGTTCAGTAAGTAAAAGAATAATTTTTTGTGATGTTTTGAAAAAGGAATTAAAAATTATTTTTGTTCTGTTTTATAATAGCATAGCAATTACTTTCTTTCATAAAGAGTTCAAGAACTTGATACACTATGTTACTTTCATTTGAGATAATGTTATGTTTATACTCGAATTTTACACTCTAATTTTATATCTCGAAGTGATGCTGAAGTGTAATATAAATATTTAAAATAAGAGCTTACATGAATCAATGAATGAGTGACACGTAAGTATCATATCAGAGCCTGAGGTAAAGAGTGTAGAAGTAACATTACTCTTTCATTTGATGCTATTTTTTCAGATTTTGCAAGCATAGAAAAGGAGTTGTATTTCAATATAGTACATATTTGGTCGAGAAAATATGCAATGAAATGAACCCTTTAATCTTTATTTCAGGGAAGAAGAAATGCAGGAGTTAAACAGAGCAACCAACACTAAAATGGCCTGGTTGAGTTTTCTTTCGCTTATTGTTTGCTTATCGGTGGCCGGATTGCAGCTATGGCATTTGAAGACCTTTTTTGAGAAAAAGAAGATCATTTGATTATCTTGTAATATATTTCATAAGTTGTTCACATTAGACAATTATGAGACCTCACTGTTAGATCAATTAATTTTCCTGAAAATCTCCTTCAACCTCCTTGCAAACATGTTTGTTTTGAGCAGGGGGGGAATTTTGATAATTCATTTGAGTAAAACTTTGGAAACAGGGAAGAGGATGAAGGGGGTTAGTTTGGGATTAATAATTTGCTGAGATGTCACGTTTGTTTTGAAGCTCGAGTGAGGAGCAAGCCTTGTACGGCTTGGCTCGTTGAAACTTTGCTCAGGTCGAGTCTGATTGATCTTAGGGTAGACCAGGGCCCACTCTAAATGGGGTGATTCGTTGTTTGGTTAGCCGGCCTTGGACCCTAAGACTGGCATGCAGACTTATTATTTTTCTTTTAGTGTAGCAATTTGTACTCACTAGTTAAAAAAGTTGGCCAGCAAGTCGGCTTTCAGGCGGTTGCCGACCCTGAATGACAAGATAATACATAAATTGTAGGGTGGATGGATAGATTCATGTTCTTAGTTGACTTGCATAAATTTTTGTAATGATTTCTGATGTTCATCGATTTATTACAATCTTCCGGCAAAACAAAGACGAGGCAATAACATTATCGTCCTTCACACGACGTTAACTGAGGAAATTCCATTACTTCTCTCGCGAATCCCTTTTAGGTTCAAAGCCGACACTTTGTAGATTCTAGACGCAACTAAACCATCCAAACTGACGGTCGCGTTTGCAATCTCCATTGTAATACATATAAGTTGAAACACATACAATTAACTGATTAATTATTAGCAATCTCAAATCTTATGTTAATTTAATTGAACATGATTTTTCATGTTGTAATATCCTCAAATATTAAATATAATTAGAATACTAATTATATATGTGTTTTATATGTAAGGATACTACAAATGTATGCCAATTTTTTAACAGCGTGAATATCTAATTTTTAAATGGAATAAATTTTTTTAATGCACACATTAAGACTTTGGAATCCACGCTGACAATAAATTGCCTGCATTTTAAAAAAAAAAAAAAATTAATTATTGAATTAAAATTAATTTAATCATTTATGTTAGGCAACGAGAAAGAAATGAAGAGTTGAAAAAATTTGAAAGGATCAATGGTTACGATGAAGTTTCACATCAATCCAACAATGAATTTCAACACCAAACATCTCCAGAAAACACTATTTTCACAACTGAAATACACAATGCTTTTAAAACTCAAAAACCCACTCTTCACATTATAATATGATCTATTCCTTGAAATTGCCAGTTAATCTGTCCAAAAGTCCACATTTTATATCCATCATTTTGGTCAAATTCTCGAGCAACACAATTTTATATGTGACAGTTCGTACGTTCCTTGAAAGTTGAAAACTTACAAAATACAAATTCTGGTGCACTTGAGATGAGAAACTTGAGGTGGCACGATGAATCTGAATGGAATATATTGAGAAAACACCATGACACCAATCATTGAAATCTTTCTCACACTAACTCGAGCCCCTTTCAGCTCATTGGATTGATCGAATAATCTCCCATTTATTAGGAATTGAATAAGGTCCAGTGATGCTCCGGCGGCAGGTTCTCCTTGATCTTTTCAAGTTTCTTGAGGATTTCCAAGAAGGAAGGCCTTTGATTCATATCAGCAGCCCAACATTGCTCTGTTAATCTACGTACATACCAGAGAAAATACATTAGCAATCTAAAAGTGCTTTCAAAAACTAGTTTTGTTTTATCTCAAGATATATATTTAATAAGTATATTTTCAATCATTAACATTATTAAAAACAGCATAAATGATTAGTGTGGAAGAATTAAATATAAATATTTTGGTAAAATGCAATTTAGACTCTAATAATGTTAGAGGTCATTTGAATAATAGACATTAAACTAGTTTTTTACAAATGAAATCATTACCTTTCAGCTATTAGCAATATGGACTCATTTATCAGTTCAATACAACATACGTATATCTTGTTTTTCATTTAATCAGGTGTTTTGTCGAGAAATTAATAGAGTTATAAATCGGGTAAGAAATTGTTGGAGGGTTAGAAATTTGATTAAAACACCTGATGATGAAAAATTTGATATACACGTATTGAATTTAACAGACACATTGACGGTAAGGTCTAATTTGTTGACAACTAAAAGGTGGAAGTTTTGATTGTAAAAAAAATAGTTAAACTGTAATATAATCTTTATAAACCTTGAATGTTAAAGTTTAAATTATACTTCATGCCAAATATTGTGTGAAAATTTATAGAAAGAAATCCCATTTTATATACGACTAGACTGTTGAATCACTTACTCTTTCAGTTCAGAGATGAACCCTTTTGCGCGAAAAGGCGGTCTATTTCCATCTGCAACATATCTGGCTGCGTCATAAGGCTCGTAACCAGCAAAAGGTGGCTCCCCTTCAAGCATCTGCATCAGTTAAAGCTTTGACCATTCAGAAAAAAAGTTTTACTTCGGATTATATTCTCAAGGGAATCCAATTTACCTCATACAGAATCATTGCAAAAGAGAAAACATCAACTTTCTTGTCATATTTCCGGTGCTTGAAAACTTCTGGAGCCATATAGCGATCTTTTGTTTTGTTATGCATGACACAAGAAAATAGTTTTTAAGAAGTAAACATTATGAAACATTAAGAAAACATATGATTCATACTCACAGCTTCCAGTCTCCCCAGTCATCTTGTACACATCGTGAGAATTCTGAACCTTAATAAGCTTGCTTAGACCAAAATCTCCAACTTTTAAATGGTCAGCACCAGAATTGACTAAAAGAACATTCCTGAAATTGCAAAATACTTTTTTAAGTAATAATATTGCTAAAAAAATGTAACTGTTAATTGATAATAGCAAGCCTGTAAAAGATATCAGAACCATTAGCTCTGGAATTGTCATAGAAAGTGAGCAATGCTAATTTCGATTAAAATTATAATGAAATGCTTTAAAGCCTCATTTCATACAAGCTTACCTTGGTTTTAAGTCTCGATGAACAATGACATTAGGTTCATTGTGAAGATAAGCCATGCCTCTGGCACAGAGAATGTAAACAACGTTTATTAGCGTAATGAATGAACTCCAAGTAAATAAATGCGAGGAAACATTTCAAAAACTTTAATTAGTCATTCTTTTCGGATAACTATATATATCACGCATATTGGTCTATATTTCCTCAGAATGTTCAGGGAATAGTTATCCAACCAATAGTCGGCCTTTGTTAAACTGTAAACATGAAACGACAGAAATAATCATTTTTTAAAAGGCGGTTTTGGGTGAATAAAAAGAATTCACATGGAAAATAATACCACAATATAAAGAGCGGGGTAGTAATTAAGTAGGTTGAAAATTTAGATGACTATAATTCACAAAATTAAACATGTGTAATTGACAAAAAACAAAGATGTGAAAAAAAAAATTAATCGAGCTTGTTTTCATTTGAGTATTTAATATTCAGACCAATCTATCAGGTATAAAGTTTCATCATTACTGATGTCTTGACCTCTTTAGGACGAATAATTAACAATAGAATCACAATTTCTTCAATAAAATTGACTATGAAAAACTAAATTACTGGAAATTTCCTTCTTGCAAAAAGCAAAAATCGCATCAATATTACCTAGCAATATCCAATGCAAAATTGATGGCTGCTGAGCTACTTAGTGAACCTTTGTCTTTCAGGTACTGATGAAGATCCCCCTAACAGTGAAAATCGCAACAATTAAGCACCAGATACTTCAGGAGTACAATAAAACATAGCAGTGTTTCAATGGAGTATTGAAAAAGACATTAACACAAATTGGATTCGCATACCCCTCTTAAATATTCAGTAATCAACATAAGAGGCTTCTTCTCTGTGACAGCACCTAGAAATTGGACTACGTTTGGATGTCGAAGCTTCACCAGCAAATTAACTTCATGCCTAAAGTCTTGACTGAACCAATTTAAAAGAAACAGGTAAGCTGCATAAATATATAAAATTTATAGATATAATTGGCATTTGAAGAAGGGATTATTTTCTTCCACCTGACGATGATTGTTAAACATCATGAAAATAGAGTTATTTCCCTTTACAGTAGACCAAAGCGGCCAAAATAGTACGCGTTTAGAACTCTATATTGGATCAAAGGAGGATTGTTGAAAGAGTTCCGTAGTTCTCTTATTAAGTGGCACCCACCAAATGTGAAGTATGTTAAAACTACAAACACCAGTACATGCTTTAGCTTTGAATTAGTCAAAACCACTTTTCCTATTTTCTATTGTTTTATTGAGTCATGGTTTAGTTAGTCAAAGTCGTGGTCTGTTATTTTCCTTGTCATTTGCTATTAAGTTTAACGCAGTAGGCTGTTGAGTCATGGAGAAAAAGATGGAGAACATGGTTAGTGTTTAGTTATTTTGTATGCCTATATTAGGCTATTGATTGCATCAAATAATATTATTAATTCGTAGTCAAATATTTTTTATACTTGACATTCTTTTATTGAATTGATAAACAAAATTTCTGTCCTCTGTGAGCTATTTCGTTCAACAAAGTATATATAAAATTTTAGTTTTGGATCAATTGATTGGACATACAGCGGCAAAAGCAGCTCAACTAACAGATATAGCAAATAACAGTTTTTGTAAGCCATGCATTGTGAATAGTTATTGTGATACGAGCTATCCAATCTTATTCAAGATCAAGAACACGGAAACTTACAACAACGGGGTTCTTCGAGAGTCCCCTCCTCTCCTACGTAAGCTTTGCAGCTCCTGTAACTAACCCAAGAAAAACTGAATGCCCTCTCTCCCTTTTCTTTTCTCTATTTATTTCTCCCCCCTTACAACCGTTTTTCTTACGTCAGTACACTGTAGTCTATTTATCAACAATACATCTACGCTTTTATCAACAATACATCTACGCTTCAGTACCTCTACTCTTTATTTTTTTCTTCTCGAATACGTAAACCGAATAGGAGGTTTATCATTACTCCGCCGCCATAGACTAACCTTGTCCTCAAGGTTGAAACTCGGAAATTGAGTACGAATATTATCAAAAGACTCCCACGTAGCTTCGAAAGCCGGGCAATCTTTCCACTTAATCAAAACCAGAAAATCCTCACTCTGGTGTTGATTTGGCTTAACCTCCAGCAACGACTCAGGGCATCGCTGCCTCACAGCTTCGTCGCTGACGGCATCTGGAATAGGAACAGTGTTCACAATCTCCCCACACACCTGTTTAAGCAATGAAACATGGAAAACATGATGTATTTTAGCCGACTCCGGCAACCGCAATTTATACGCAACCTGCCCGATCTTTCTGATAACCTCAAATGGTCCCACAAATCTGGGTGCGAGCTTCTGAGATTGTCGCTCCGCTAAGGAACGTTGTCGGTACGGCTGTAGTTTCAGCCAAACCTTATCTCCTAACTCGAACTGCACCTCCCTCCTCTTCTTGTTCGCCAATTGTCTCATCAGTTGCTGCGCTCTATTTAGGTGGGATTTAATAATCCCTAAAATCTCATCCCTGTCTTTAAGCTGTTCATCCACAGCTGATACCACTGAACTCGACTTCTCAACTCGTAAAAGAGAAGGTGGATCACGTTTATATACAGCCCGGAAAGGGCTCATTTTGATGGCCGACTGGTACGAAGAATTGTACCAAAATTCGGCCCAACTCAACCATTTACTCCAATCCTTCGGCTTATTACTCGAGAAACACCTCAAATAAATCTCCAGTGTTCTGTTAACCACCTCCGACTGTCCATCTGTTTGTGGATGGTAAGCAGAGCTTAGTTTCAGAGTAGTTCCCTGTAAACGCCATAACTCCTTCCAAAACAAGCTGACAAAAACTTTATCTCTATCAAACACTATCGACTTTGGCATCCCATGCAATCTAAACACATTCTGCATGAACTTCTCCGCGACTGTCTTCGCCGAATATGGATGACTGAGACTAACAAAATGAGCGTATTTACTTAACCGATCCACGATTACTAGGATCGTGTCGAACCCATGAGATTTAGGCAATTTTTCAATGAAATCCATTGAAACATCCTCTCACACATCCTCTGGAATCGGTAAAGGCTGCAGAAGACCAGATGGTGAAAGAGCTTCATACTTGTTTTGCTGACAGATTATGCAATTGCAAATATATCTTTCTACGTCTTGCCTCATACCAAACCAAAATAGTTCCGAAGCCAAACGCCTACAGGTTTTTGTCACCCCTCCATGGCCGCCCAGTGGGCTGTCGTGAAAAAGCTTCAAAATTTTTTCTACCACCTTGGATTTATTGGAAATAACTTTCCGATGCCCATAAAAAAGCTGGTCATCCTTTAACACAAATTTTGAGCGCTCGCCTGGATTCTGTAACAGCCTCTCTTTTATCTTCTGTAACTTGTTATCCTCCTGTAATCTCTCCTCCAACTCCGCATTAGAAATCAAATTCTAGGAGATGACTATATTTAAATTCAACACTTCCGAAACAGCATCTTCTTTCCTCGATAGACTGTCAGCTGCTTTATTCTCACATCCAGGTTTATATTGAACTTCAAAATCATATCCCAGTAACTTTATCAACCATTTTTGGTGTTCTGGAGCTACCAAGCGTTGTTCCAACAAAAATTTTAGGCTTCTTTGGTCTGTTCTTACAATAAACTTCTGACCAAGGAGATAAGGTCTCCATTTCTGAATTGCCAGAACGATGGCCATCAACTCTCGTTCATACACAGACTTTAATTTCTGTTGTTTGGACAACTGTTGACTGAAGAACGCCATTGGTCGCCCATTCTGCATCAACACAGCCCCCACTCCCGTTCCAGAAGCGTCAGTTTCTACAATAAACACTTTATCAAAATTTGGAAGGGCTAACACTGGCACTGTTGTCATTGCCAATTTTAAGTTTTTAAATGTTGTTTCCGCCTCCAATCCCCAGTTCTACTTGTCTTTCTTTAACTGCTCAGTCAGTGGCAATGCAATCGATCCATAACCAGCGACAAACCGACGGTAATATCCAGTCAATCCTAGGAATCCCCTTAATTGTTTCAACGTCCTGGGTGATGGCCATTCAGTAATTGCAGCCACCTTAGTCTGATCCACAGCTACACCTTTCTCCGAAATTATATAACCCAAATACTCCAACTCCTTCTGAGCAAATAAACATTTTTTTTTCATTGGCAAACAACTTTTCCTGTTTTAAAATCTCCAATGTCAACCTCAAATGCAGAAAGTGGTCCTCCTCTGAAGCACTATATATGAGAATATCATCAAAGAAAATTAACAAAAATTTCCGAAAGAAACTTTTGAAACAACTTATTCATTAAAGATTGAAATGTTGAAGGAGCATTGGCTAAGCCGAAAGGCATAACCAAAAACTCATAATGCCCCTCGTGAGTCCAAAAAGCCTTCTTGTGCACATCTTCTTTTTTCACTCTAATTTGGTGATAACCGGATTTCAAATCCAACTTAGTAAATATTCTAGCCCCATGGAGCTCATCTAACAATTCCTCTATATGAGGAATAGGGAATTTATCCTTAACTGTCTCCCGATTTAGTGCTCTATAATCCACACAAAATCGCCAACTATTATCTTTTTTTTTTAACCAAAAAATAATAGGACTAGAAAATGGGCTTGAACTAGGCTGTATGATCCTTGCCGATAACATTTCCTTCACCATTTTTTCTATTTCATCTTTTTGTATAATCGGGTATCTATAAGGCCTCACATTCACTGGTATAGTACCCTCTTTCAACACAATTTGATGTTCGTGTTTTCTGCTTGGAGGTAGCCCCCCTGGCCAAGTAAAAACATCCCTGAACTGGGAAAGAATTTCTATTACCTCTGTTTGCAGAAGTTGATTTCCTCCAGCAGCTTCTGACATCAACCTTCCTAGCTGTATGAACACAGCTTGTTTCTCTTTTCTCCACGTTTTAACCATTGACTTTAAAGAAACCAATTTCCTATCCAAGCTTGGATCTCCCCTTATTTCCACCATTCTCTGTTCATTCTTCCACCTCATTATTTTACGTTTCCAGTCTACCTGCATGTCATCTATAGATTCCAGCCATAACATGCCCAAGATGATGTCTGTATTTCCCAGCTCAATGGGAAGAAATTCCTCAATTACCACTAGTTCAGGAAGTTCTAATGGAACATCCTTACAGATTCCCGCTCCTTCAAACGAATTTCCATTTCCCATTGAAATTTCGTAAGGATTGGCCTTCTGTACTGGTAACTCCAGTTCTTGCACCGTCTTCTGGTCTATGAAATTGTGTGTGGCTCCGCTGTCTATCATTACTATTACCTCTTTGTTTCCAATCTTCCCTTTGAAGCGTACTGTACGTGGAGTTTGAATACCCATTATGGAATTCAATGATAACTCTACAGTAGTACTCGTATTATCTATTTGTCTATCGTCTTCCTCCTCTGTATCCTCAGTACTCCCCCAGTCCTTTTCCCCATCTGCTATAAGCAATACTTGCAGCATTTTTTTTTTACATTGATGTCCAGGACCGTATTTTTCATCACATCTATAACATAATCCTTTTTCTTTCCTTATTCTCATCTCTGATTCTGTCAATCTTCTTTGGGAAATCTCTGTCTTACCACTTCCCTATGACTTTGTCATCGTCTCAGGAATTCTCCGATGAAAGTTATTTATATCTCTTTGTTCCTGTTTCAGGGAATATGTTTGACGGTAATTTGGCGGTGTTGTTGACCTGAGTAAAACATTCTTGATCTCCACCATTTGTGAAAACTGCATTAATTCTCTCAAGCTCGCGGGTCGCATTAGTCGTACATCACCCTTAATTTCATTCTTCAATCCATTAAAGAAAGCGCTAATAAGCACTTCTTCTGGAATTCCATACAACCCAGATATGAGCGCTTCAAACCTGGTTCTAAAGTCTTCCACATTCCCTTCTTGTCTTATCGTCAAGAGCCTGTCGCAATTGGTCCCTTCCTTCGCCACCCTGAACCTCTCTACCAACATCTGTTTCAAATCCATCCACGTTCGAAATGGACGATTTCTGTGTTCCCATTGAAACCAGGATAAAGCAGGTCCTTCCAAACAAACAGTAGCTGCTTCTATTCTTTCTTCTTCCTCAAGCCGATTGACTGAAAAATAACGCTCTGCCCGGAATATCCAACCTTCTACATCTTCTCCAGAGAAAACCGGAAATTCTAGTTTCCTTGGAAGGTAATTCTTTTCCCTGACTGTCGTCTCATTCTCCAATCCTCTCGATTGCCTTTCTTCCCACAGTTCTCGCGGAATCTCTAAATCTTGAGTTCCCATTCTTTCCGATTTCTCCAGCAATTTTGTTAATTGCTCCTGCATCATCAGCATCGTTTTCTCCATGGCTGAAAACTTTCCCAACTTCTTTAACTCATCCTTTACCTCCGCAATTTCCTTCTGCCAATCGTTCATCGTATCCTTCTGTGCTTCGGCTCTGGTTACGATTTTACTCATTCCTCAGGAAAGATCTCTGATACCAAATTGATACGAGCTATCCAATCTTATTCAAGATCAAGAACACGGAAACTTACAACAACGGGGTTCTTCGAGAGTCCCCTCCTCTCCTACGTAAGCTTTGCAGCTCCTGTAACTAACCCAAGAAAAACTGAATGCCCTCTCTCCCTTTTCTTTTCTCTATTTATTTCTCCCCCCTTACAACCGTTTTTCTTACGTCAGTACACTGTAGTCTATTTATCAACAATACATCTACGCTTTTATCAACAATACATCTACGCTTCAGTACCTCTACTCTTTATTTTTTTCTTCTCGAATACGTAAACCGAATAGGAGGTTTATCATATTGTTACGTGGTGGGAGAATAGTACGTAAACTAATACAATAAAATAGCCACAAATTTAGAAAAAAATCTCCAGACTCGGAAATCACAAATTTAGTATAAACTTAGAAACACTCTCTTAGAGAGATAGAAATATTTTTTTGATAATAGATTATTGATAATTAATAATTGATAATCTCCTCAACAATCTTTCATCCATTATATAGATTCTCTTGGACGGTTACACGCTACTTTCATCACCCACACACCCCACTTTTGTGCTTATAACAAACTATAGCCCCACTAATGCTTAATATGGATTCACCAGCTGATTACAATTGTATCCTAATAATTCTTCTTACCTCACTTCCTATCAGTTTTCTATTTTGTATGATTTATTTGACATGGTGCATAGAGAGTAGCACAACTAACATATTTTGCCAATGTCCGGAAAAATATTATATTGTGAGAAAATTATCTATATAGTCA
>CM039507.1:37388794-37427795 GCA_022432975.1 Begonia masoniana
AAAAAAAAAAAAAAAAAAGATAATAAGGGATCCTACCTTTAAATAAATGATCAAGATTATTTATATTATTTTGTTTCTAAACCAACCAAAATTATTAATGACCTAAAAACTTTTTATCAATTACTAATAACAAATCAGTTTTCTTAAGAAGGAAATTATTTTAAAAATAGAGATACATTAAAATCTCCAAATATTCTTAACAAAATTGGCTAATATTGAAAAACCCTTTCAAACTGAGGTATTTCATACGATCCCTAATGCTTTTTGGAAGAAAAAGACTATTGTTTTTTTTGCTCTATATCCATTATGATGAAAAGTTAATCCCCAACTAAGCTAGATCTTACCAATAGCAACAAGAATAAACCACCTCCACAATAATTAGGCAATCTATGCAACAAGCCCTAGAATCTCTTTAATCCACTACAAACCTTATTCAGAAAACAGTAATATCCCCTTGCTGTACAACATTCTATGTTAACAAAGCTCCGAAGAAGAGGTGTTCCCGCGGATCCCGCGCTTTACTTAATTCAAACTCTTAAATGATCCCTAAAATGGTTATGTATCCATTCTAAAAAAAAGAATCTTGAGATCGTTTACATCGCCTTACTTGTAACGCCTCCGAACCCGCCCTGCCTCGTGCGCTACTTTGCACCCCTACCACGTTTACAACGAATTTAAAAATCAATTTTCGATAATTTTTGGCTCGATTTTTGATTTTTCGAACCCTAAAAAAAAGTTGAAAACGTGCATACAATACGTTAAAATAACTCGCAAAAAGTGTCGGGTTAAAACAATTTAGAAACAGAACAATTTACAAAAAAAAACACCGTGCTGGTCGCGTGGTGGTGGGGCGGCACATCGCGCAGCACCGTGCGCACCTCTGCGCACATCTCCGCTTGCAGCAGCTCCCCATCCCGCAATCTAAAACGTTCACGACCCGCAACCCGTGATACGTAATCTAATTTTTTTTTTTTTTTTTTTTAACTTTAACTTTAAACTGTGCTTAAGCGGAACCTTAATCAAAATTGAACTCGAAATAGAAATCGAGTTCATTTGGGTAGGCATTGAAACCATTACTAAAACAATAACTTAATTAATTATAACAATTACTATAAAGTCCACAATTTAAATAATATTTTTTATTTTTTTTATGTTAAAAGGCGGCATAAGTGGCTACTTGGGGCGCGCACAATTGTGGCGACGGGGGGGGGGGGGGGGTTACTACTACGTGGACTGACTTCTTTCTACTTTAACCTCGTTTTTCGCCATAATGCGACTCTGTTCCCCCAATTGTTGCTAACAGTCGCCACACACTCTCTGATTTTCTTTATCTCTCCAGAGAGTGGGCGCCCCTTTTTGGCCCAAAAATAGAAGAAACAAAGCGATTGTACCCCATAGAATACTTTCGGCACAACCCACTCCACCACCCAGTGGCGAGTATCGCCAGGCTCTCTGGATTTCGCCAGAGAGCCATACCTCTTTTTTCCCCTCTTTCTCATCCTTCGCCGCAAAAAAACACCCCCCACCCCCCAACCACCCCACAACCCCCCCCCCCCCCCCCCCCAAAAAAAAACCCACAAAACACCACACACCCTCAAAATCCACCCCCCTGTACTTCACCTTTAAACACAGTTCTCTCAACGCCAATTAAACACCTTCACCTATCTCACCCCTTTTTACACAATCTTTTCCTACCTCCATAAAACACATATTAAACATAACTTTTACCCAATTTCTCAAACGAACCATTTACCTTAACATAATCAATTTCAATTAAAACGACCGCGTGGTTCTCTTTAAAAAACCTTTAACATTCCCTCCTGTTTGAAAAACAACAAATTATTAAAACACTATAACCTCTATTCAATCCCTATACATCCCAAACCAATATCAAACGTCTATTCGAAAAACCATCAAGTTCATCTTATCTCCAACTTCAACAGCCCAGAATACTCCAAAAAAAAAAAACCATCTAACCATGATTCGTCAAGCCAAGCAAACCCTCCCCGCCACGAGCTCCGCCACCAACCCTCTACACTGATCTTATAGGGAAGTTCCTCCAATTCGTTCCCATCACCTACTCATACATAACTACATTAAGCCGAATCGCTTAGTAAAGGACGTGCTAAAATGAGCATTTCATATATATGCATGCTTAAAAACATTTTCGTTTCATTTCTTTTAAACGTTTTCCTGCCCCGTAGTACATTTGTGACTTGCCCCGTAGTACATTTGTGACTTGCCCCGTAGTACATTTGTGACTTGCCCCGTAGTACATTTGTGACTTGCCCCGTAGTTCATTCAACATTCATCATTCATCATTCATCATTCATCATTCATCATTCATCATTCATCATTCATCATTCATCATTCATCATTCTCATTCATCATTCATCATTCTCATTCATCATTCTCATTCATCATTCATCATTCATCATTCATCATTCATCATTCATCATTCATCATTCATCATTCATCATTCTCATTCATCATTCATCATTCATCATTCATCATTCATCATTCATCATTCATCATTCATCATTCATCATTCATCATTCATCATTCATCATTCATCATTCTCATTCATCATTCATCATTCATCATTCATCATTCATCATTCATCATTCATCATTCATCATTCATCATTCTCATTCATCATTCATCATTCATCATTCATCATTCTCATTCATCATTCATCATTCATCATTCATCATTCATCATTCATCATTCATCATTCATCATTCATCATTCATCATTCATCATTCATCATTCATCATTCATCATTCATCATTCATCATTCATCATTCATCATTCATCATTCATCATTCATCATTCTCATTCATCATTCATCATTCATCATTCATCATTCATCATTCTCATTCATCATTCATCATTCATCATTCATCATTCATCATTCATCATTCATCATTCATCATTCTCATTCATCATTCTCATTCATCATTCATCATTCATCATTCATCATTCATCATTCATCATTCATCATTCTCATTCATCATTCATCATTCATCATTCATCATTCATCATTCATCATTCATCATTCATCATTCATCATTCATCATTCATCATTCTCATTCATCATTCTCATTCATCATTCTCATTCATCATTCATCATTCATCATTCATCATTCATCATTCTCATTCATCATTCATCATTCATCATTCATCATTCATCATTCATCATTCATCATTCATCATTCTCATTCATCATTCATCATTCATCATTCATCATTCATCATTCATCATTCATCATTCATCATTCATCATTCATCATTCATCATTCATCATTCATCATTCATCATTCATCATTCATCATTCTCATTCATCATTCATCATTCATCATTCATCATTCATCATTCATCATTCTCATTCATCATTCATCATTCATCATTCATCATTCATCATTCTCATTCATCATTCTCATTCATCATTCATCATTCATCATTCATCATTCATCATTCATCATTCATCATTCTCATTCATCATTCATCATTCTCATTCATCATTCATCATTCATCATTCATCATTCTCATTCATCATTCATCATTCATCATTCATCATTCATCATTCATCATTCATCATTCATCATTCATCATTCATCATTCATCATTCATCATTCATCATTCATCATTCATCATTCATCATTCATCATTCTCATTCATCATTCATCATTCTCATTCATCATTCATCATTCATCATTCTCATTCATCATTCATCATTCATCATTCATCATTCATCATTCATCATTCATCATTCTCATTCATCATTCATCATTCTCATTCATCATTCTCATTCATCATTCATCATTCATCATTCATCATTCTCATTCATCATTCATCATTCTCATTCATCATTCATCATTCATCATTCATCATTCATCATTCATCATTCATCATTCATCATTCATCATTCTCATTCATCATTCTCATTCATCATTCATCATTCTCATTCATCATTCATCATTCATCATTCATCATTCATCAATCGACTTCTTAGCTAGGACAAATCCTTCTATACACTCAAACTCTTTTCTTTTAGGCATTTCATCAAACACTTGGTGTTCACAAGCTTCAAAACTCATTACTGTCTTTCAACCACATTTCCAACAACCTAGATCTCACATTAACATCATCAAACATCATACTCTACTTCAATGACCTCAAAAATCATTAATATATCATCAATGAGTAATACATAAACAACCCTAACGATTTCTAACAAAAACCCTAATTTTTCTTCACAAACCCTAAATCGAAATGACCCTAAAACCACAAATAAACTTAACCAAAACGTAGAGCTTACCTAGCACGTTGTTTTGTTGAAGAAACTTGGAGAAGAAAACGCCTAAAAATGGAGGAGAGGATGGGTCAATGGAAATGGCGATGGAAGAGGAGAAAAATCGCCTAAGGAAGAGGAGCTCGCGTGCGTGGAGGAGATAGTGAGGAAAGAGAGAGAGACTTTAACCTTTTTAATAAAATCTTACTTAATAAATTACCTAATTACCCTTTTTACTTAACTTTCTACTTAACTAGTATTTATTCTATCAGTTCGGTTTTCTCCCAAAATTTCTTATCTCTCCGAATATTCTATTCTATTCCTAGGATACTAACAAAACTTCCCGTTCGCCATTTGAACTTGATTTACTATTTCTACGAATTAAAACTCCATATGGCTTACAATTTAAAACTCGGCAATTATAACTTAAAACTAGAAGCCAAGGTTTCCGGGTGTTACATACCGCGCGCGCGCGAGGTGCCGATCGATCAGCGACCTCTCGGGTCGCCAGGTAGCAACAGTGCCGAGGTGCCGATCGATCGGCGATGGGCGCTGCGCGGGAGCCCAGCGCGCCCCTGTCTTGGCCACCAACTCCCTTTTTCCACATTTCTTCAATTTTTCTCCAAGCCAAACATTTCCAAATCACCCAAAATTTTTACCATACATTCCTGACATCCCCGACTATGTGCCCCATAAAAATCTCAAAAAACCGATTTAAAACAATTAGCAAAAATTAGCAAAAACGTAGAGACAAAAGAACCCGACGTTGTTTGTTATACAAAAAAAAAACGAGCAGAATAACAACTGAATTTTTATAAACCAAAACTTGAAATCAATGATTTCAACCCACAGTCATTTACATACTAACCAATTCATCAAAAGACCACTGCTCACAACAATCCAAATAGTTAAAAGAAAACTATCTACAATGCAGAATACCGAAATCCCCACAAAACTTCCCGAAGAACGTGGCCGAGATGCCCCAACTGTAGCAACCGATATTGTCTATGTAACGCCCCCGAACCCGTCCCGGCTCGGTGCGTTACTTTGCTAAGCTATCCCGCGTTTAAAATGTAATTTAAACTAATTTTCGTAAAATACTACGACTCGTTGTCGGGTTTTTTTTTTTTCGACCACTCTAAATTATTGAAAAAATAGTCATTAAACACATATAAAAGATATCGGAAAGTATAGGGTTGAAACTGGTTTGAAATAAGCGTCAAAATGTAAAAAAATTGAAGTATGAACAGTAGGTGTCAACACTATGAACAGTAAGGTGTCGACACTTTAAGGACAGTTTGTTCTCTGGTCCCATTCCTTTGCAAAAGGTGTCGACACCTTGTCTTCGGTGTCGACACTTTTGCAACACTATGAACAGTAGGTGTCGACACCTTGTCTTTGGTGTCGACACTTTTACAACACTATGAACAGTAAATGTCAACACCTGCATGCAAATTTGTTTTTCCACTTTTCCTTAAGCTAAACTTCTCCAAAATTCATGAAATTTTCACCACTCTATCCCGACACTCAAAACTCCGTGTCCCATAAAATCTTAGAAAAACCGACTTAAAATAGTCATCGAAAACATATAGCAAAACAACCCGACTTTATTGACTTTAAATCAAAAACCGACAATATAACGGCTAAAAGTTTATAATCCAAAAACCTGAAAAACAAACACATTTAAAACCACAATCCAACCCCAATTCCCACCAGAACAAATCCACAAGTATTTACACAAAACAACTCTCACAAAACCAACCACAAAATCTCACAATCTCAACTACAAACCAAAATCTCACAAAACCGATCAACAATATCAAATTCTAAACAAACCAAACAACCATCAATTCTAACCCAAACTAACCACAATCTCAGATCTCACCCACAACCAAGCAACATATATACCAATATATATACACCTCACCATACTAGTCAAAACTAACCAAAACATATTCCACAAAGTAACAGAAAACCTCCCATACAAACCACACTCCGAGAACCAGATCGAAACGCCCCGACAAATGCACGAACCGGCAAGCTCCATGTGTCACCGACCGCTTCTAAGCCTGATCGTCACTCTCGAGCTCACCTGAGAACGCTCCGTCACCTACACCACAGAACACACACACACACACGTAAGCTTACGCTTAGCAAGTAGGGATAACAAATGCAACTAAACAAAATACAATTTCTACACTCTCGACTAGTTTCAATTACATTCTCCATTACTAATCTATTACCAGTGCATCTCTCATAGAAATCCTTCCGAGGTGCTCCGCGAGCACTACTCCCTGACAAGGCATGTCGAGACCCTCTCGAGGTGCTCCATGAGCACTACTCCCCGATGAGGCAGTAAACCCTTCCGAGGTGCTCCACGAGCACTACTCCCCGGCAAGGCATGTCGAGACCCTCTCGAGGTGCTCCACGAGCACTACTCCCCGATGAGGCAGCTCTACTCGACATCACTGTTCCGTGCAATGCACCCCTTGTAGAGACCCTACTGAGGTGCTCCACGAGCACTACTCCCCAGCAAGCAACTCTACTCGGAATAATTATGCATTTCTTCTCTTACTTTTAATGCTCACAACTCATTCCTGAGCTCACAACTCATGCTCACTCATCATCAAACCCGTGCTCACAACTCATGCTCACTCAATGCACAACATAAAATAACCACAACAACCAAACAATCACCAAACAACAACGAACAAACAATACCAAACAACAACAACCACAATATAAACCACAATAAGCAATTCATTCTCACACAACTCAATATAAACGACACAACTATCAAACAATAAATCCTACCGTTCCGTGGTGTAGGCCCTAAGGCAAAACAAACGTCCTCTACTTACCTGTCCGCTCGGATTTGTAGTTGCTCACTTCTAGCGATCAATTATCCGCTCAACAACCTAAAATGATGAAAACTTAAATTGATAAGTCACGAATAAACTCTAAGAAATTTCTAAACCTAAACTAACCAAAACTACACCCCAATTCAACCTAAAACCACAAAACCCGATTTTGTACCTAATTTGACCGTCAAACTTCAAACGATCATATCTCCCTCGTTTTTCAACGGATTTCGACGTGCCACCCCAACTCGGAAACCTCTACACGTCTACTATCCATTGAAATGCTTAAATTAATCAAACAAACACTTTGGCCAGCCCGAAAATACCAAAGACAGAATCGGCCCTATAGTGTTCTTAAACCGGTTTTTGTGTAACTTCCATCAAATCCTTAATTTAATCACCCAAACAACCTAAATCATCCATTCAACACTTAAATGATCCAAATAGGAAAGAAAATCCAACATTTAAACCCAATTTTCGGATTCCATGGTTAGGGTTTTCCAAACCCTAACCAAACCTCACTAAACTACCATAAAAACACCACAAACTAATATCTAATGGTATACAACTAAAAACCCACTAAAACTAACCTTGAAAACACCTTGAAAATGGAAGAATGGGGAGAGGAGAAGTCGGCTATGGAGGATGAGGGCTTGAGAGAAAAACCGTGAGGAAGAAGTGGGAGAAAAGAAAGGAAATTCAAGCCATTAAATCCTCCCCTTTTCTTTCTTTTAAATTTTCTCCTCCAAACCTTTTAAAATTACAAACTCACCCCACATTACTTTCCCTTATGTCTTCCAACGTGATTTCTTTTTCATTCCCACTTTTTTCCATTCAATTATTTCATGTAAAATTCCTATTGGTTGATTTGCACAACATTTGACTTTTCAAACCCATGAAATGTGCAAATCTCCTCCTTTGTTCTTTTTGTAGGATCGAGATTGTCTAAGAGGGGGGTGAATTAGACTTTTTAAACTTAATTTAATAATCTAGTAAATTTCTCTTGTAATTTTTGTTTGAATATTAACAGCAAACAAACATATAAAGTAGAGAGAGAGAGAATTTTAACACCAAGATTTTTAACGTGGTTCGGCTAAACCTTGCATACGTCCACGCTCAAAGGCTCCCCCCTTGAAGATTCTTAACCTTCTTCTCACGAGAATAAACAGATCGGGATTTCGGGCTCCAATCAACTGCCTTTACAGATTTTGATTGAACTTCACGGGCGTCAATCCACAGCCTTTACAATTGATTTGAGTTTGTAAAAATAAAGCACAAACTACTCTCTCACAGCAATTGAATCTCAAGTTCGAATTGAGAGATGCAGTGAAAGTACAGAGTGATAACTTTCGCAGCTTAGGGCTCAGAATTCAAATTGGCAAAAAGTTGTATCTTTGTGCTCTAACCTCGGCTTAAATACTCTGTCTTCAGAGTCGGCTTGACTTCAATGCTCCTTATCCAATAAAAGAAACTTTGTTACTGTTGGAGCAGCTTTCGTACAATTTCAGGTAGCCGTTGCCGTTCGTAGTTGTAAGTCGTCGTCGCCATTAAAGATCTGGAGTCAATGCTGAAAACGACATCACTGTAGCTTAACGGCTCTTTTAAAGTCTGGCAGAAGATCACCGGATGAGCAGTTTTTTTATAAATATAGGGAACGTCATCGGTGGAAACAAGCTTAAGATTTCATCAGGTAAAATGTCCTTGAAAGGCTATCGCAGAAGCAAGTCTTGAAAGTCCATCGGCAGAATCAAGTCTTGAGAAGCCATCGGCAGAATCAAGTCTTGAGAAGCCATCGGCAGAATCAAGTCTTGAGAAGCCATCGGCAGAATCAAGTCTTGAGAAGCCATCGGCAGAATCAAGTCTTGAGAAGCCATCGGCAGAATCAAGTCTTGAGAAGCCATCGGCAGAATCAAGTCTTGAGAAGCCATCGGCAGAATCAAGTCTTGAGAAGCCATCGGCAGAATCAAGTCTTGAGAAGCCATCGGCAGAATCAAGTCTTGAGAAGCCATCGGCAGAATCAAGTCTTGAGAAGCCATCGGCAGAATCAAGTCTTGAGAAGCCATCGGCAGAATCAAGTCTTGAGAAGCCATCGGCAGAATCAAGTCTTGAGAAGCCATCGGCAGAATCAAGTCTTGAGAAGCCATCGGCAGAATCAAGTCTTGAGAAGCCATCGGCAGAATCAAGTCTTGAGAAGCCATCGGCAGAATCAAGTCTTGAGAAGCCATCGGCAGAATCAAGTCTTGAGAAGCCATCGGCAGAATCAAGTCTTGAGAAGCCATCGGCAGAATCAAGTCTTGAGAAGCCATCGGCAGAATCAAGTCTTGAGAAGCCATCGGCAGAATCAAGTCTTGAGAAGCCATCGGCAGAATCAAGTCTTGAGAAGCCATCGGCAGAATCAAGTCTTGAGAAGCCATCGGCAGAATCAAGTCTTGAGAAGCCATCGGCAGAATCAAGTCTTGAGAAGCCATCGGCAGAATCAAGTCTTGAGAAGCCATCGGCAGAATCAAGTCTTGAGAAGCCATCGGCAGAATCAAGTCTTGAGAAGCCATCGGCAGAATCAAGTCTTGAGAAGCCATCGGCAGAATCAAGTCTTGAGAAGCCATCGGCAGAATCAAGTCTTGAGAAGCCATCGGCAGAATCAAGTCTTGAGAAGCCATCGGCAGAATCAAGTCTTGAGAAGCCATCGGCAGAATCAAGTCTTGAGAAGCCATCGGCAGAATCAAGTCTTGAGAAGCCATCGGCAGAATCAAGTCTTGAGAAGCCATCGGCAGAATCAAGTCTTGAGAAGCCATCGGCAGAATCAAGTCTTGAGAAGCCATCGGCAGAATCAAGTCTTGAGAAGCCATCGGCAGAATCAAGTCTTGAGAAGCCATCGGCAGAATCAAGTCTTGAGAAGCCATCGGCAGAATCAAGTCTTGAGAAGCCATCGGCAGAATCAAGTCTTGAGAAGCCATCGGCAGAATCAAGTCTTGAGAAGCCATCGGCAGAATCAAGTCTTGAGAAGCCATCGGCAGAATCAAGTCTTGAGAAGCCATCGGCAGAATCAAGTCTTGAGAAGCCATCGGCAGAATCAAGTCTTGAGAAGCCATCGGCAGAATCAAGTCTTGAGAAGCCATCGGCAGAATCAAGTCTTGAGAAGCCATCGGCAGAATCAAGTCTTGAGAAGCCATCGGCAGAATCAAGTCTTGAGAAGCCATCGGCAGAATCAAGTCTTGAGAAGCCATCGGCAGAATCAAGTCTTGAGAAGCCATCGGCAGAATCAAGTCTTGAGAAGCCATCGGCAGAATCAAGTCTTGAGAAGCCATCGGCAGAATCAAGTCTTGAGAAGCCATCGGCAGAATCAAGTCTTGAGAAGCCATCGGCAGAATCAAGTCTTGAGAAGCCATCGGCAGAATCAAGTCTTGAGAAGCCATCGGCAGAATCAAGTCTTGAGAAGCCATCGGCAGAATCAAGTCTTGAGAAGCCATCGGCAGAATCAAGTCTTGAGAAGCCATCGGCAGAATCAAGTCTTGAGAAGCCATCGGCAGAATCAAGTCTTGAGAAGCCATCGGCAGAATCAAGTCTTGAGAAGCCATCGGCAGAATCAAGTCTTGAGAAGCCATCGGCAGAATCAAGTCTTGAGAAGCCATCGGCAGAATCAAGTCTTGAGAAGCCATCGGCAGAATCAAGTCTTGAGAAGCCATCGGCAGAATCAAGTCTTGAGAAGCCATCGGCAGAATCAAGTCTTGAGAAGCCATCGGCAGAATCAAGTCTTGAGAAGCCATCGGCAGAATCAAGTCTTGAGAAGCCATCGGCAGAATCAAGTCTTGAGGGGTTTGGGTGTTTACAGTCTACCTTAATTAATAACAACATTTCTTATTTGTGACTCTTATTTTATGGAAAACAAGATTATGATTGGTTGCTTTAATAGGTTAGGTTTGGCTACCTAGGGGCAAATGTGTAATTGGTGAAGACTAGTGTATAAAGAGGTTAGCTAAGAGTTTTAGCCACCATGTTTCAATTTCCTCTTTTGGTGTTCAGCTCGCTCAGCAGACTTCTTCTCGGCGATTCTCCCGACTGATTCTTCTTCAACTAGGTGAGTTTTACCTTGATTCCTTGCTGCATTAGTGATTATCGATGATTGAGGGGATTGTAGAGGTGGGTTTTGAGAATGTCGTATGTGGGGATAGTCTCAATTTTGAGATGAATCGGGAATGCACTTTGAACAGAGCTCCCAAATTAGTTTCCTTAGATTTCTGGATGGTTAAAATGAAGTTTAGTGAAGATTTAATTAATGCTCGGTTTATGGTTTTAGGTTTGAGCGAACTCCTAAGGTAGACTTCAACCAAGCTTTCAGGAGAACAGGTAAGTAGAGTTTGTGTGCGCCTTCGGGCCTACATCACAAAATAGTAGGATTTATGCATGTTTTGTATGTTTTCCAGTATGTCATGTATCATGGTTGTTTTGAAAGCTTACGAAAATGAATTTACATGTAATGACATGGTAAGGCATGAACAGGTTGTAATAGACAAACTATTAAAGGAACTAACCCGCCCCTTAATCGAGTTAGAGGATGTATGACTTTGGGAAAACTGATCCACTTCCTAATGGATAGAAGGATCAGATCAGCTATTAAAGGAACTAATCCACACCTTGATTGAGTTAGAGGATGTATGACTTTGGAAAAATTGATCCACTTCTCAATGGACATAAGGATCAACCATCAGAGAACTTTTTTTTTTTTTTTTTTTTTTTTTTTTTTTTTTTTTTTTTTTTTTTTTTTTTTTTTTTTTTTTTTTTTTTTTTTTTTTTTTTTTTTTTTTTTTTTTTTTTTTTTTTTTTTTTTTTTTTTTTTTTTTTTTTTTTTTTTTTTTTTTTTTTTTTTTTTTTTTTTTTTTTTTTTTTTTTTTTTTTTTTTTTTTTTTTTTTTTTTTTTTTTTTTTTTTTTTTTTTTTTTTTTTTTTTTTTTTTTTTTTTTTTTTTTTTTTTTTTTTTTTTTTTTTTTTTTTTTTTTTTTTTTTTTTTTTTTTTTTTTTTTTTTTTTTTTTTTTTTTTTTTTTTTTTTTTTTTTTTTTTTTTTTTTTTTTTTTTTTTTTTTTTTTTTTTTTTTTTTTTTTTTTTTTTTTTTTTTTTTTTTTTTTTTTTTTTTTTTTTTTTTTTTTTTTTTTTTTTTTTTTTTTTTTTTTTTTTTTTTTTTTTTTTTTTTTTTTTTTTTTTTTTTTTTTTTTTTTTTTTTTTTTTTTTTTTTTTTTTTTTTTTTTTTTTTTTTTTTTTTTTTTTTTTTTTTTTTTTTTTTTTTTTTTTTTTTTTTTTTTTTTTTTTTTTTTTTTTTTTTTTTTTTTTTTTTTTTTTTTTTTTTTTTTTTTTTTTTTTTTTTTTTTTTTTTTTTTTTTTTTTTTTTTTTTTTTTTTTTTTTTTTTTTTTTTTTTTTTTTTTTTTTTTTTTTTTTTTTTTTTTTTTTTTTTTTTTTTTTTTTTTTTTTTTTTTTTTTTTTTTTTTTTTTTTTTTTTTTTTTTTTTTTTTTTTTTTTTTTTTTTTTTTTTTTTTTTTTTTTTTTTTTTTTTTTTTTTTTTTTTTTTTTTTTTTTTTTTTTTTTTTTTTTTTTTTTTTTTTTTTTTTTTTTTTTTTTTTTTTTTTTTTTTTTTTTTTTTTTTTTTTTTTTTTTTTTTTTTTTTTTTTTTTTTTTTTTTTTTTTTTTTTTTTTTTTTTTTTTTTTTTTTTTTTTTTTTTTTTTTTTTTTTTTTTTTTTTTTTTTTTTTTTTTTTTTTTTTTTTTTTTTTTTTTTTTTTTTTTTTTTTTTTTTTTTTTTTTTTTTTTTTTTTTTTTTTTTTTTTTTTTTTTTTTTTTTTTAGGTGCTGATGTTTCAACATGTGAGTTCTCCGAGTTTACAGAAGAGTAGATGAAGTTGATGGAGCACACCTATGTCACGGTTTGGTGCACTGATGAGGCGGTTTAACAAATGTCAGTATGAGAAGTCTGAATGAATAGATGTTTTGTCGAAGCGTGCTGAGAATTCTTATGACAGTGGTTGTTTTTGATATTTTTGTTATGTCTTTTCTCTAGTTACTTTGATGGTGATACATTGGAGGTTTAACTGTGGTTCTTACTGGATTTCAAACATTTCATGGAGTCAAGTTGTTTTGAATGATTACAGTAAAATTTACAAGTTCTTTAGCAATTAGAGTTGTTCTGTTGTTTAGGGTGTAAACGGTTGATGCGTTGTTCTGTTGTGAATCGGGAGATGTTGTCTATCGGTTGGTGTGGTCAGTCGATAGAAGTTGTCTATCGGTAGATGTAGAGTATTACTGTTTACCGGTAGATGTTAATCGGGTGATGCTGAGTGTTACTGTTTATCGGTAGATGTTGGGTTTATGAGTCATCCGGCTGACGTAACCAGTGGGTGTTAATCGGGTGATGCTGAGTGTTACTGTTGATCAGTAGACGTTGGATGTATGAGTCATCCGACTGACGTAATCGGTGGATGTTGAGTGTTACTGTAGTTCGGCAGATTTGATCGGAAGATGTGTTCTGTTTTTACTTCCACTGCTGACACTGTTTGGCGGAAGAAGTCTTCTATTTCTGCTTCTACTGCTGGGACTTTTTCGGCGGAGGTTGTGTTTGAAATTTTAAGACATTTTAATATTCGAAACCTTTATGTCCTCGGTTCTTTGCTTGGCCGATGGTTTCTATCATCTAACAGTTATATAAGAATTGTTTTAGTGATTTGTTTTAACCATGTTTTATACAAATATTTTTCCACTGCAAGTTTTAACGTCTTACTTTTTACTTTTATAAAAGTCGAATTTTGATCGTGGAGTGAAGTTTTAAAACCCTTCCCATATTTTCTTAGTTCTATTCAGCATTATGAGTAGCGAACCGAGTTATAAAAATTCGGGTCGTGACAGTTTGGTATCAGAGACATTTTGTTAAACCGTTCAAAAGATTACTCATCAGTGCTGATCGTCACATGGAAGTACTCCAATAACTGTAAGTGTTTATGTTAATCTTAGTTATTAGATATTTATAAGAGCAATTAACCTTGTCCAGGAATATAGCAAAATGACTAGACGACCAGGAAGACCAAGAGTACCGAGAGAGATGCCAAATTTGAGACGTGAGGAAGATCCTAGTATGATTAGGCAGCAGACAGATTTGGTGCGTCAGCAGACAGATTTGGTGCGTCAGCAGTCCGATCAATTAGGAGTACTATTGAACCGAGAGGTACAAGGAAGTGCCAACTCGGGTTACAGCAATGAGCAATCGGGAGATAGATTTCGTAGACTACAACCACCCACATTTGATGGAAAATCATCCAATCCGATTGTTGCTGAATAATGGCTTAGAAAGATTAAGAGCATGTTCAGATGTGCCAACATTGGAGAAGGAGACAAAAGTCACTTTGGCAACGTTCCATTTGGCTGGGGATGCTCTACTTTGGTGGGAAACAATGGAGACCACCACTGATGTTCTGGCTATATCTTGGCCACAATTCAAGGAAATTTTCTATGAGAAATACTTTAATAGCACCGTCCAGGCCGTAAAGAATGTGGAGTTTCTGAACTTGAAGCAGACGAGGTCCGTGTCTGAGTACAATAGACAGTTTGAGTCCCTGTCTAGGTTTGCTGGACATCTTGTTCACAGGAGTGAGGATAAGGTGTTTCAATTTATGCATGGACTGAAACCAGAGATTTACAGAGGAGTCAAGTTTTCGGGTATTAAAGATTTGTCATACGGAGAAGTCGTGTCCACGGCATTGGAAGTGGAAGAAGTAGAAATGAAGTGTGCTGGACGAAAGGAAGCCCCACGAAAGTTCATTCAGCCACACCAACAGAGAGGGATAAAGAGGCCCAACGAAGGCCAGAGTAGCCAAGGAACAGGGATGACGGTACAGAATACTGGGAAGTTTCCCCAGTGCCCGAAATGTTTGAAGAGTCATCGGGCGAGTGTAGATTTGGGACGGAAAGTGTTTCAACTGTGAAGAAGTTGGACAGACATTCAAGGATTGCCCGAAACCCAGAGTCATTCGATGCTACCACTGTAACAAAGTTGGCCATATTAACAGAGACTGCCCAGCTTTAAAGAATGGCCATGTTAAGCTGAAGCCGAGGATATTCTCCATGATGGAGTCGGGCGATGAAGACCAGCCCGCTGTAGTGTCAGGTACCATATTGATTAACTCTATATCTGCTTTCACTTTAATAGATTCTGGTGCAACACATTCATTTATAGCGTCTGCGTTTGCTGTCAAGTTAGATGTACAGTTTACCCTTATTGAACAGGTGTTTAACGTCGCGTTACCCTCTGGTGAACGCATGCACTCTAACCAAGTGATGCTTGATAGTGTTGTGTTGGTGGAAAGCATGAATTTACCTGCTGATCTCATTATTATGGATATAATGAGATTTGATGTAATCCTAGGAATGGATTGGTTGTTCAAGCATTATGATGCAATCGATTATAGGACTGGAATTGTTAGTTTTCAACCCCCTGGTGGTTTGAGCCATACCGTTCAAGCTTTGAAAAAGGGTAGGGAGATGTCTGTTATAACTCCTATCAATTGTAGACCCTCTCCATGCAGAGAGTATTTATGCTTTTTGGCCAGTGTATTAGACACACAACTAGTAGGAAAAGCAAGTCCTCAAAATGTCTTAGTTGTCCAAGACTTTCCAGAAGTATTTCTAGATGACCTTCCTGGCTTGCCGCCAGATAGGGAAATTGAGTTTGTTGTAGATGTTTACCCAGGCGCGGAACCTGCATCTAAGAATCCTTACAGATTGGCACAAACAGAACTTAGAGAACTAAAAGCACAGTTGGAGGAATTGTTGGAGAAAGGGTTCATACGCCCTAGCTTTTCACTGTGGGGTGCGCCAGTCCTTTTTGTCAAAAAGAAGGATGGATCGTTGCTTATGTGCATAGATTATCGGGAATTGAATAAGTTGACTATCAAGAACAAGTATCCATTACCGAAGATTGATGATCTATTCGACCAACTTAATGGTGCTCGAGTCTTCTCTAAGATTGACTTAAGGTCAGGTTACTATCAATTAAAAGTTAAATCCGAAGATATTCCAAAGACCGCCTTTCGCACGAGGTATGGACATTATGAGTTCTTAGTAATGTCCTTTGGTTTAACAAATGCACCAGCAGCCTTCATGGACCTTATGAATAGAGTGTTCCACGATTATTTAGATAAATTTGTCATAGTGTTTATCAATGATATCTTAATCTATTCGCGAACTAAAGATGAGCATGCAAGGCATCTGACCTTAGTATTGGGAGTACTAAGGCAACATCAACTTTATGCCAAGTTTTCCAAGTGTGAGTTTTGGTTGGACAGAGTTCACTTTCTTGGTCACGTGATCTCGGGAGATGAAATATCTGTCGATCCAGCTAAAGTTCAAGCAGTTAAGGAGTGGCCCCAACCGAAGAACGCTACAGATATTCGGAGTTTCCTTGGATTAGCAGGATATTACAGGAATTTATTGAGGGATTCTCGAATATTGCAACACCCCTCACTCGGTTAACAAGGAAAAACATGAAGTATGTGTGGACTGAGGAATGTGAGAATAGTTTTCAGACCTTGAAGCAGAGATTGACTAATGCTCCAATACTAACACTCCCTGTTGATAATGGAAAGTTTAGCATCTATTGTGATGCTTCCAAAGTTGGACTCGGCTGTGTGTTGATGCAAGATGGAAAGGTAATAGCTTATGCTTCTAGACAGCTAAAAACACATGAGAAAAATTATCATACACATGATTTGGAATTGGCTGCATTGGTTTTTGCATTAAAAATTTGGAGACATTACTTGTATGGACAATCTTGTGAAATATTCTCGGACCATAAAAGTCTGAAATATATTTTCACACAGAAAGAATTAAATATGAGGCAACGTCGATGGTTGGAATTTTTCAAGGATTATGATTTTGAGATTAAATACCACCCCGGCAAGGCAAATGTAGTGGCTGATGCGTTGAGTAGAGTGACAACATTAGCCTCGGCATTGATTCTTGACATACCGTTAACCTTAGAGACTGAATTCCAAAGATTTAAGTTGGAAGTTGTATCCAGCGTGTCAGCTATGCTTTCTGCCATAACCTTGAAGCCTACTATTTTGGAAAGAATAAAGGAAGCTCAGGCGATTGATGCTGAGTGCAACAAATATAAGTCATGCATGGATTCTACCGATAAGTCGGATTACAATTACTCTGTTGATGGAATTCTCAAGTTTCGGAATAGATGGTTTGTTTCGACAAATGATGAACTTCGAAAAGAGATCCTTTCGGAAGCTCATTCCTCTAGATTCTCTGTTCATCCTAGAAGTACTAAAATGTACAGAGATCTTAAACAACACTCTTGGTGGCCAAATATGAAAAGAAATGTGGCGGAATACATTGGATCGTGTTTGATTTGTCAACAGATTAAAGCTGAACATCAAAGACCTGCAGGAGCATTGCAACCTTTACTAGTTCCCGAATAGAAATGGGACCAAATAACGATGGATTTTGTTGTAGGATTGCCTAGAACAGTAAGGGGACATGATGCAATTTGGGTGATAGTTGATCGTCTGACCAAATCTGCCCATTTCCTACCAATAAAGATGACATACTCGATGGATCAACTCGCTGAATTGTATGTGCATGAGATTATGCGACTGCATGGGGTTCCAATCACTATAGTTTCAGATCGAGATTCTAGATTCACATGTAAGTTTTGGAAGAGTTTACATAAGGCTATGGGTACACAGCTCAATTTTAGTACAACTTTTCACCCTCAAACGGATGGACAATCCGATAGGACTATTCAAACATTGGAAGATATGCTTCGAGCATCCACATTAGATTTTCAGGGTTCTTGGAGTAAGTATTTATCCTTGGTGGAATTTTTCTATAATAACAGTTTCCAGGCAACAATAGGTATGGCACCATACGAGGCCTTATATGGACGAAAGTGTAGATCTCCATTGTACTGGGATGAAGTTGGAGAAGCACGATTGATTGGTCCAGACATTGTGCAACAGATAGTGGAGAAGATTGCTCTTATCCAACAACGGATCTTAACAGCTCAAAGCCGACAAAAAAGCTATGCCGATAAAAGAAGTAGAGAATTAGAGTTTGAATTTGATGATGAGGTTTTTCTTAAAGTTTCACCGTTTAAGGGAGTTGTAAGATTTGGAAAGAGAGGTAAGTTGAATCCTAGATACATTGGACCATTATTAATATTGAAGAGGGTTGGGAAGACAGCCTATCAGTTACAATTGTCAGCCTCTATGGAAGGAATTCACAATGTGTTCCATGTTTCTATGCTGAAGAAATGTATGCGGAATCCAACTCATGTTGTGGAACAACAAAATATTGAAATTCATCCTACCCTTACTTATGAGGAGAAACCAGTGGAAATTCTAGACTATGTAACAAAAGTGCTGCATAACAAGGAGGTTCAGCTATTGAAAGTCTTATGGCATAACCACAATGTTGAGAAGGCAACTTGGGAGCGCCAACTGGACATGATGAGCCGTTATCCCGAGCTGTTTAAGCACTAAATTTTGAGGACAAAATTCTTTTAAGGAGAGTAGATTGTAACAACTGGTATTGTCCACCTTAATTAATAACAGCATTTCTTATTTGTGACTCTTATTTTATGGAAAACAAGTGATTATGATTGGTTGCTTTAATAGGTTAAGGTTTGGCTACCTAGGGGCAAATGTGTAATTGGTGAAGACTAGTGTATAAAAGAGGTTAGCTAAGAGTTTTAGCTGCCACTGTTTCATTTCCTCTTTTTGCGTTCAGCTCGCTCAGCAGACTTCTTCTCGGCGATTCTCCCGACCAATTCTTCTTCAACTAGGTGAGTTTTACCTTGATTCCTTGCTGCATTAGTGATTATCGATGATTGAGGGGATTGTAGAGGTGGGTTTTGAGAATGCCGTATGTGGGGATAGTCTCGGTTTTGAGATGAATCGGGAATGCACTTTGAACAGAGCTCCCAAATTAGTTTCCTTAGATTTCTGGATGGTTAGAATGAAGTTTAGTGAAGATTTAATTAATTCTCGGTTTATGGTTTTAGGTTTGAGCGAATGTGATGACCCGAATGGACACATATGAGGAGGAAACACCCAGTGCTCCGCGAATCGCTAGTGGGACTTGGGCCGGAGGGTGACGTGCTGGGTTAAAACTCCGCGGATCCCGAGTTGGACTTGGGCCGGAGGGTTCAGTCGTAGAAAGGGGGGTCGTCACAATCGCACATCGCTTGGGGAAGTATGTGGAAATGAAACATATGTAAAGAGACCCTCCCAATATAGTAAGACGCATTTTGGAGCACAATTAGCAACGGATCCCATAAGAACTCCGAAGTTAAAAGTGCTTTGGTGAGAGTAGTACCAGGTTGGTGACCGACTGGGAAGTCCTTACCAAACAAAGCCGTGAGGGGAGGATATTGTGCTACGGCCCAATCCCCAGAGCGGACAATATCTTACTGGGGAAATGGTCGTTACAAATGGTATCAAAGCTTGTTACCAACCGAAATTGGCTAACGAGGACGTTGGCCCCCGAGGGGGGTGATTGTGATGACCCGAATGGACACATATGAGGAGGAACCACCCAGTGCTTGCGGAATCCGAGTGGAACTTGGGCCGGAGGGTGACGTGCTGGGTTAAAACTCCGCGGATCCCGAGTTGGACTTGGGCCGGAGGGTTCAGTCGTAGAAAGGGGGGTCGTCACAATCGCACATCGCTTGGGGAAGTATGTGGAAATGAAACATATGTAAAGAGACCCTCCCAATATAGTAAGAGCATTTTGGAGCACAATTAGCAACGGATCCCATAAGAACTCCGAAGTTAAAAGTGCTTTGGTGAGAGTAGTACCAGGTTGGTGACCGACTGGGAAGTCCTTACCAAACAAAGTCGTGAGGGGAGGATATTGTGCTACGGCCCAATCCCCAGAGCGGACAATATCTTACTGGGGAAATGGTCGTTACAAATGGTATCAGAGCTTGTACCCAACCAGAAATGTGGCTAACGAGGACGTTGGGCCCCCGAGGGGGGTGATTGTGATGACCCGAATGGACACGTATGAGAGGAACCACCCAGTGCTCTGCGAATCCTGAGTGGAACTTGGGCCGGAGGGTGACGTGCTGGGTTAAAACTCCGCGGATCCCGAGTTGGACTTGGGCCGGAGGGTTCAGTCGTAGAAAGGGGGTCGTCACAATCCCACATCGCTTGGGGAAGTATGTGGAAATGAAACATATGTAAAGATACCCTCCCAATATAGTAAGACGGGTTTTGAAGCACAATTGGCAACGGATCCCATAAGAACTCCGAAGTTAAAAGTGTTTCGGTGAGAGTAGTACCAGGTTGTTTGATCGACTAGGAAGTCCTCACCAAACAAAGCCGTGAGGGGAGGATATTGTGCTACGGCCCAATCCCCAGAGTGGACAATATCTTACTGGGGAAAATGGTCGTTACAGCGAACTCCCGAGGTAGACTTCAACCAAGCTTTCAGGAGACCAAGTAAGTAGAGTTTGTATGCACCTTCGGGCCTACATCACAAAATAGTAGGATTTATGCATGTTTTGTATGTTTTCCAGTACGTCATGTATCATGGTTGTTTTGAAAGCTTACGAAAATAAATTTACATGTAATGGCATGGTAAGGCATGAACAGGTTGTAACAGACAAACTATTAAAGGAACTAATCTGCCCCTTAATCGAGTTAGATGATGTATGACTTTGAGAAAACTAATCCACTTCCCAATGGATAGAAGGATAAGATCAGTTATTAAGGGAACTAATCCGCCCCTTAATTGAGTTAGAGGATGTATGACTTTGAGAAAATCGATCAACTTTCCAATGGACAGAAGGATCAGACCAGCAGAGAACGTTTATGAATTCAACTGAGTGGTGAAAGTAGAAACTACATTATTAGGATTTATGTTTCAGTACTTCATTTCATTATGCTCTACTTATTTAGCATTAGGCTAATAGATGAGTTTTATGATGTAGGTGTTGAGGTTTCAACATGTGAGTTCTCCGAGTTTACAGAAGGGTAGATGAAGTTGATGGAGCACACCTACTCCACGGTGTGGTGCACTGATGAGGCGGTTTACAAATATCAGTATGAGAAGTCTGAATGAATAGATGTTTTGTCGAAGCGTGCTGAGAATTCTTATGACAGTGGTTGTTTTTGATATTTTTGTTATGTCTTTCCTCTAGTTACTCTAATGGTGATACATTGGAGGTTTAACTGTGGTTCTTACTGGATTTCAAACATTTCATGGAGTCAAGTTGTTTTGAATGATTACAGTAAAATTTAAAAGTTCTTTAGCAGTTAGAGTTGTTCTGTTGTTTAGGGTGTAAACGGTTGATGCGTTGTTTTGTTGTGAATTGGGAGTGTAGGATCGAGATTGTCTAAGAGGGTGGTGAATTAGACTTTTAAGCTTAATTTAGTAATCTAGGTAATTTCTCTCGTGTTCTTAAAACTTAAAGGCTAACAGCAGACAATCAAATAAAGTTGAGAGAGAGAGAAATTAACACCAGGATTTTTAACGTGGTTCGACTAGACTTGCCTACGTCCACGCTCCAAGACTCCCCCTTGAAGATTCTTAACCTTCTCCTCAACGAGAAAACACAGATCGAATTGTCGGGCTTCGATCTACTGCCTTTTACACAGATCTGGATTGCTCTTCACGGGCGACAATCCACTGCCTTTACAGTTTTTGAGTTTGTAAATTACAAGCACAGACTACACTCTCACAAGGATTAAATCTCAAGTTAAAGCAAAGAGGTGTAGTGGAAATACAAAGTATGATAGAATTCGCAGGTTAGGGCTCAAGATTCAAATTCGCAAAAGTTGTTCCTTCGTGCTCTAACCTCGGCTTAAATGCTCTGTCTGATTTCTGCTTCACAGACTTGAATGCTTCTTTCTTCAAATGGAAAAATGTTACCGTTGGGAAGCATCCGTATTTAAGCAGATATCCGTTGCATCTGAAATTGATGTTCGTCGTCGCCATTAATGTACTGGAGTTAAAGCTGAAAACGACGTTACTGTAGCTTCGCGCTAACTTTGAATTCTGGCGGAAGACAATGTTGTTTTAGTCTTGAACCGCCATCGTTGGATGCAACTTCAAAATGTTGAACCGGCATAGGATGATAAATCTTTATTTGCTGAACCGGTGTCGGATGATGAAGTGTTAGACGTCTTATTGAATCTTCCGCCCTTGTCATCTAGCGAACGTAGGACGTCTCCTTGAAGTCATCTGTATTTTTCGTCTAGCGAGTGTAGGGTATCTTCTTGAAGTCATCCGCCTTTGTCGTCTAGCGAGCGTAGGATATCTTCTTGAAGTCATCCGCTTTTGTCGTGTAGCGAGCGGTGGAGTTCTTCATTTATCTCATCCGCCTTTGTCGTGTAGCGAGCGGTGGAGTTCTTCATTTATCTCATCTGCCTTTGTCGTTTAGCGAGTGGTGGAGTTCTTCATTTATCTCATCCGCCTTTGTCGTTTAGCGAGCGGTAGAGTTCTTCATTTATCTCATCCGCCTTTGACTAACGATTGTTTCAGCCCTGTTAAATAACTATACAGCCCTGTATACTTAACCACATTCATTAGATAACTAAAATACTCTTTTCAAGGGTATTTCCAACAGATTAAAAACCTTGCATAATTCATTATTCTCATTTAAAAAACATAATCAAATTAGATATTTAACATTCAAATACATCATCAAAAACTTAGTTAGACTTAAACACTAATTAAGTCAACAATCTCCCTCTTTTTGATGATGACAACCTATAAATTTGATTAAGTATAACTCTCCCCCATAATCCTAGTTCCCCCACAGCATATGCATACATTTCAGTTTCATTTTAGTTTTTCAAAACATGCATACTCAATTCATATCAATTCTTGCAAAACATGCATACACAATTCATAGCATATCTGATTTATGTCTCAAGCAGCATCAAACAATCAAATATGTTCTCCCCCATTGACATTATCAAAAACAAACAAAGAGACAGTAGAAACAATGCAGGCACCAACAAGGGAGAGAAACATCAGAGAAATGTCATTAGAATAGCAATAAAAGTGTTTACAAACAAAATCCTCTACTTAAAGAAAGCTAAAAAATGAGTCCAGAAAGCTTGGCTAATCCAAGCGGGCACTTCATGATCTGAAATAAAATAAGTATCCACAAGTGCGCGAAGGGAAGCAATAGTGGGAGGAAGTGGTGCTTGATAGAGCACTATATCCTGGCATGGAGAAAGCTCTGGCTGAGGAGCAGCAGATGGAGAGGGTCTTTGATAGACCACCAAATCCAAGCAGGGAGCTGAAATTGAGGAGATTTCGGGAAACAGCAGCATGTCCAGACAAGGAAGAGGCTCGACAACAGGAGAGGCAGTAAGAGATGCATCCAGTGGACTGGAGGACACTAAAAATGGCTCATGGACAGAAGAAGCAGCAGGTGGAGAGAATGTCAGAGCAGCCACCTGAAGATCTAAGGGCAGTAGCCGAGCATCGTCACCTTCCTCTGGTTGGATGATCGGAGGGAGGAAGTCTTCAGAACAAGCCACTAAGACTAAACTGGATGGTTTAGGGGCGGGTTCGGGGTTCAGATCTTCAACTGAAGATCTGAGAGACTCAAGTTCTCTGACAACAAGGCGTCTGTGACCATCCACTTTCTTTGCCAACAGCTCAAGACCAGTATCCACAGCAATGCTCATGTTCTTTTGGGTCTGGTCAAGTTTGGCGTCTAGAGATTTCTCAAGCTGACCGAGGGCTGGTCCTAGACTGTCAATAGAGGCCTTTAAATCATTGTACTGAGCCTCACTCAATGAAAATCTCCGCTGATAAGTCAGATGAGTGGCAGGAGTAACTGATGGAATGGGTGAGGAGACGGGGGCAAGTGGAGCTGTTAGTAATGAAGGAGTTGGTTGGACTCGTGGAGAAAGTTGGACTGGAGGAAGTGTTTGGACTGGAGGAGGAAGTGAGACTGGAGGAGGTGTTTGGACTGGAGGAGGAAGTGGGACTGGAGGAGGCAGAGAAGGTACCAAAAGAGTAGGTGAAGGAGATGGCTGAGGAACTGATATGGCCTCAAAAAGATGGGATAGAGAGGATGAAGCAGGGGGTCTTGGCATTGGTGGAGGAAAGTGGGAGCGTGAGACCAGAGAATGCGGAGGGGAAATATCAAATGCGGGTATCTCTGAGTCACTACCTCTTTCTTGCATTGAGGACTCTTCATCCAAAATCAGTTTCCTTTTTCCTTTTCTGATGGCTGCGACCTTAGCAGCCCTTTGCTTGGACTGATCCATAACAAACTTCCCTTGACGGGTTCTCTTAATTCTCATCCTTGACAAAGTAGATTTAGAGTAGTAACTGGATGGTTTGAGACAGGATGGATCCTCATCCTCGAGAAACTCAACCTCGAACTTCTGAAAGATCTTCATGAGAAGGAGGTTATAGGGAAAAGATGTAGGCCCTGAGGAAACACACTGAATCATCCTTCTCAGAATCATGTATCCTATATCAATCGGGGTTTTTTGATAGATGGCAAAAAGAACAACAAATTCCATGCTGCTGATATCATCATAATGACCACCCTTAGGTATAACATTATAACTGATCATTTGATGTAGAAGTCGAGCTCTAATTGTTAAATGTTTGCTCTTTAAGGAATGTGGAATGTTGTGCGAGTCTAGGCAATTTCTTTCAGAAATTGTTTGCCATCGGGTGTTCCAAGAAATGGGGGTTCTAGCCCTGTTGAATAGATTTTGGGATGTTGATCTAGATGAGGACTCTCCAGAAGCTCATTTAGTGATTAGGAGGTAAGAACTATGTGTTTTCCATACACATAGCTCGAAATGGTAGATTGGTCAGAAAGATAACTAAGATTGACATAGAACATTCTAATGGCAGTGGGGTAAAAGATGGGGTAAAAGAAGGATTCAACATCAAACAACCCTATTAAACCAATATCTGTCAAGGGTGCCACTAAATTTAACTCGACTAACTCGTTTGGAACAATACCACGACTAGGAATCAACTTCTTATCTTTAAAGTCATCGTGATACCTGGCTTCAGCAGACTGATTGAGGAAATAGATCGACGGCCAACTATTTGCACGAGGGATCACAGGAGGTGGACGAGCAGAGACTTTGGCCTTCTTCTTGGCCGGTTCGGAAACTTCACGAGATGATGAAACCAGATGATCCATTGGAAAAAAAAGATCGAGAGAGAGGATTGGTAGGGCAGGGGTTTTCAGAAAGAGCGCGAAAGATGAAGCGTCTCGCTGAAGAAATAAGAATTTAAATGAAATAAAACACCGCCCGACGTGATGAAGTCACACGTGTAACACCGATATCGTCTGATAGATGACACATGTCAGCAGATTAGAAAATACATCATCCGATGCATAGACATCATCCGGTCAGTGGAGAAAACATATCATCCGGTTAACTATATCCACCGATGCCATCAATAAAACAGATCACTCTATCACCGGAAGGATTTCCAACAGAAGAAACTTAGCATTTCTCAAACCGAATGAGACCTAACCTTATTCTTATATTATTGAAGGTCTTTTCATCCAACGGTTTTGTAAAGATGTCAGCTAATTGGTCTACAGAATTAACAAACTCTAAGGAGATATCACCTCTTAGAACATGCTCTCTTATGAAGTGATATCTGACATCGATATGCTTGGTTCTAGAATGCTGAATAGGATTTTTAGAAATGTTGATAGCACTGGTGTTATCACACCGAATAGGAATCCTATCATAAAACAGATTATAATCTTCCAAAGTCTGTTTCATCCAAAGCATTTGTGCACAACAACTGCCTGCAGCAATATATTCACTCTCAGCAGTTGACAATGCAACAGAATTCTGTTTCTTAGAATACCAGGAGACTAGAGATTCACCAAGGAACTGACATGTTCCACTGGTGCTTTTCCTATCAACTAGACTACCTGCATAATCAGAATCTGAATATCCAATCAGATCAAAAGAAGTGCTCTTCGGATACCATAATCCTAGGTCAGGCGTCTCACTTAAATATTTGAAAATCCTTTTGACAGCAGTTAAGTGAGATTCCTTAGGAACAACTTGAAATCTAGCACAAAGACAAACACTAAAGAGTATATCTGGTCTACTTGCAGTCAGATATAACAATGAATCAATCATACCACGATATTTCTTAATATCAACACTAATTCCCTTTTCATCTTTATCCAATTTTGTTGTGGTACTCATGGGAGTCCTGGAAGACTTAGAAGATTCCAATCTAAATTTCTTAAGGAGTTCCTTGATGTATTTTTCTTGACAGAAGAAAATTTCATCTGGAGTTTGACTAATCTAGAAACCTAAGAAGAATTTTAACTCCCCCATCATACTCATTTCAAATTCACTTTGCATGAGGGAGGAAAATTTATTACACATGTTGACATTAGTTGACTCAAAAATAATGTCATCAACATAAATTTGAACTAACAGAATGTCCTTATCCTTTTGCATGGTAAATAGAGTTGAATCAATATTCCCCTTTTTGAAATTCCTTTCCTCAAGGAAATTCTTCAATCTATCATACCAAGCTCTAGGAGCCTGCTTAAGACCATAAAGGGCTTTCCTTAATTTGTAGACATGGTCGGGTTTATCAAAAACTTCAAAACCTAAGGGTTACTCAACAAAAACTTCTTCATTGATGAAACCATTTAAGAATGCACTCTTTACATCCATTGGAAAGAGAGTGAAGTTCTTGTAGCAGGCAAAAGCTAGGAGCATCCTAATTGACTCTAATCTAGCTACAGGGGCAAAGGATTCCTCAAAATCAATACCCTCTTCTTGAGAGTATCCTTTAGCAACTAGTCTAGCCTTATTTCTAACCACAATCCCATTTTCATCCAACTTATTCTTGAAAACTCATTTAGTTCCAATGATGGGATGATCCATAGGCCGTGGAACAAGTTCCCATACCTTGCTCCTTTCAAATTGATTTAGCTCTTCTTGCATAGCTAAAATCCAATTATCATCACT
Organism: Begonia masoniana; assembly: GCA_022432975.1. Classification (NCBI taxonomy): domain Eukaryota; kingdom Viridiplantae; phylum Streptophyta; class Magnoliopsida; order Cucurbitales; family Begoniaceae; genus Begonia; species Begonia masoniana. The sequence goes on from CM039507.1 coordinate 37,415,942, forward strand.
CTCGGCCTCTTCAAATTTCTTGGGCTCTACTTGAGAGATGAATGCCACATTGGCATAGAGATTTCAAAGAGAGGATCTAGTTTTAACTCCTAAGGAAGGATCACCTAAAATTTCATCTATTGGATGGTCTTTGACATACTTCCAATCTCTAGGAAGAGCAGGATTTTCATCCTTGACAGGAATAATATCTAGAGAAGTAGAAGAGGGTTCTAAAGATTTTTCTGCTTGAAGGGGATCACTAGGCTTTTCTAAAGAAAGAGAGTCCAGTTGTCTATCTAAAGAATCATTCTTATCCACATTGATTGTGGGTTGAAGGGACTCATCAAAGTTGACATGAACTGATTCTTCTACAACTAGAGTTCTCCTATTGAATACTCTATATACTTTACTTGAAAGAGAATAACCAAGAAAAATTCTAAGATCAGATTTGGAATCGAATTTTCCTAAGTTATCCTTAGTGTTGAGGATAAAGCATTTACTACCAAAGGTTCTAAAGTATTTGACAGAAGGAGTTTTTCCACTCCAGAGCTCATATGGAGTTTTCCCAAGAATAGGTCTTATTGAGACCCGATTAAGCACATAACAGGCTGTTGCAATAGCTTCAGCCCAGAAATACTTAGGAAGAGAGTTTTCATTAAGCATAGTTCGAGCTAGCTCTTGGAGAGACCTATTTTTCCTCTCAACAACACCATTTTGCTGAGGGGTTATAGGAGAGGAGAAGTTGTGCTCAATTCCATGTTTGAGACACAAGAGTTCAAATCTTTCATTTTCAAATTCTCCTCCATGATCACTACGAATAGCAATAATGGTGAGCTCCTTTTCATTTTGAACTCTTTTCCTAAAGCTAGAAAATGTATCAAAAGTCTCATCCTTAGACTTCAAAAATATACCCAGGTGAATCTAGAGAAGTCATCTACAATAACAAAGGCATAGAATTTGCCTCCTAAGCTGGCTATATTGGAAGGACCGAAGAGGTCCATATGAAGGAGTTGGAGAGGCTTTGAAGTAGAAATTGCATTCTTAGATGCAAAGGAACTTTCGATCTGCTTTCCCATTTGGCAGGCTTCATAGACCTTATCCTTCTCAAAGGATATCTTAGGGATCCCTCTAACTAAATTCTCCCTAGTAATCTTAGCTAAGGTATCCATTCCTACATGACCTAATCTCCTATGCCAAGTCCAGCAGTCATTGGAAGAATTAACAGCAAAACATTTCTCATCAACATATTCAAAATCAGTCAGATCAATAATATAGACATTTTCTTTTCTAAAGCCTTTAAACAGAACATTGTTATTTGAAATGTCTTTGATCGCACAAGCATTTGATTTAAATGTTACTTTATAGCCTTTGTCACACAATTGACTTATACTCAGCAGATTATGTTTTAATCCTTCTACTAATAAAACATTTTCAATGATTGGATTAGAAGGATTACCTATATTGCCAATGCCAACAATTTTGCCCTTTTGGTTTCCACCAAAAGTAACACTTCTTTTCTTCTTGTTGACAACAGCAAACTTAGATGCATCTCCAGTCATGTGCCTTGAACAGCCACTGTCCAAGTACCATTGATTCCTTAATAGAGACGCATCATCCTACAAGACAGAAATCAGGTTGTCTTCTTAGGTACCCAAATCTTTTGGGTCCTAGCGTTAGGTCTGGTTCCCTTGGGAACCCATTGAAGTTTACCACTTGATTTCATATTGTTTGCTTTTAACGGACATACAAAAGATTTATGTCCTGTTTCATTACACGCATGGTAGACAGAGGATTTAACAAAGAAGTTTTTAAAAACTTTCTTTTTATTAGACTTGTTGTACCCTAAACCAGCTCTGTCAAAATTTGCTCTCTGACTACCTAATAACATCTTAAACAACTTAGTGCCATTAGTAAATTTTAGAATAATTGCATTTAAATCTCCATTTTTGCTTTTGAGCTTATCTATTTCCTTGACATGTAGATTACACTCCTTAGCATGCTTTTCTACGACATTTGCATTTTCCTTCTTTAAGGAATTGTACTTGGATTTAAGTATGTTATACTGCTTTACTAGATCATTGAAAGCATCAATTAAATTATCCTTCTCACTTTCGCTATCATCATCAGATTCATTAAAACTAGAAGAATGACTAACCTCATCCTCCTTGGCCATGAAGCATAGATTTGCCACTTCCTCATCTTCTAAAGAGGAGGTGTCACCTTCGCTGTCATCCCAAGTGGCCTTCATAGCCTTCTTCTTAAATTTCTTGGGATTCTTCTTGGCCTGTGGACAATCTGCCTTCATATGGCCAGGCTTGCCGCACCCAAAACATGTGATTTCCTTTTCCTTTTGAGATTTCTCAGCCCTTGGAAATCTCCTTCCTTGCATTCTTTTTCTCTGGAGGAATTTGCTGAACCTCCTTGTAATGAGGGCAATATCCTCATCATCATCTTCTTCTTCTTCCTCAGATACTTCTTGTTTACTGGAGGAAGCTTTCAGGGTAATAACTTTCCTTTTTGTAGCCTCCTTTTTCTTGAGGTCTTCCTTCTCATTAGACCTCATTATGATCTCATGCGTCATGAGAGATCCAATGAGCTCTTCAAGCTTTAGAGCTTTAAGATCCTTTGCTTCCTGAATGGCGGTTACCTTCGGCTGCCAACTTCTTGGAAGACATCTAAGGATCTTACTGACCTGTTCTTCACTAGAGTAAGATTTACCAAGAGCTTTCAAACCATTAGTTATGTTAGTAAATCTTGTAAACATAGAAGAGACAGACTCATCCTTAGGCATAGAGAATAGTTCATACTCGTGTATGAGCATATTCAGTTTGCTCTCATTCACCTGATTTGTGCCCTCGTGTGTGACCTCTAGTAAGTGCCAGATCTCTTGTGCACTCTCACACCATTGTACTCTATTAAACTCATCTTTGTTCAGAGCACAGTATAGAGTGTTTACAGCCTTGGCATTTAAGCTTAAATTCTTCTTGTCAGATTCAGTGAATTCATTAGACCTTTTTGGTATGCTAACCCCGTTTTCAGTTTTCATGGCTTTAAATGGACCAAATTCTATATTATTCCATGTCATAGTCCATAGCCTGAACATAAATTCTCATCCTAGATTTCCAGTACACATAATCATTACCATCGAAGAATGGAGGTCTAGTGGTAGACTGACCTTCCATTTGTGTAGAGTGTGTGTTGAATGCCATTTCAAATATCACAATATTTTCTAGATAAATAACTTAGACAATATTAAACCTTACTCTGATACCAATTTTAGGATCGAGATTGTCTAAGAGGGGGGGTGAATAAGACTTTTAAGCTTAATTTAGTAATCTAGATAATTTCTCTCGTGTTCTTAAAACTTAAAGGCTAACAGCAGACAATCAAATAAAGTTGAGAGAGAGAGAAATTAACACCAGGATTTTTAACGTGGTTCGGCTAAACTTGCCTACGTCCACGCTCCAAGGCTCCCCCTTGAAGATTCTTAACCTTCTCCTCAATGAGAAAACATAGATCGAATTGTCGGGTTTCGATCTACTGCATTTTACACAGATATGGATTGTTCTTCACGGACGACAATCCACTGCCTTTACAGTTTTTGAGTTTGTAAATTACAAGCACAGACTACACTCTCACAAGGATTAAATCTCAAGTTAAAGCAAAGAGGTGTAGTGGAAATACAGAGTATGATAGAATTCGGAGGTTAGGGCTCAAGATTCAAATTTGCAAAAGTTGTTCCTTCGTGCTCTAACCTCGGCTTAAATACTCTGTCTGATTTCTCCTTCACAGACTTGAATGCTTCTTTCTTCAAATGGAAAAATATTACCGTTGGGAAACATCCGTACTTAAACAGATATCTGTTGCATCTGAAATTGATGTTCGTCGTCGCCATTAATGTACTGGAGTTAAAGCTGAAAACGACGTCACTGTAGCTTCGCGCTAACTTTGAATTCTGGCGGAAGACAATGTTGTTTTAGTCTTAAACCGCCATCGTTGGATGAAACTTCAAAATGTTGAACTGGCATAGTATGATAAATCTTTATTTGCTGAACCGGTGTCGGATGATGAAGTGTTAGACGTCTTATTGAAGTCTTCCGCCCTTGTCGTCTAGCGAACGTAGGATGTCTCCTTGAAGTCATCCGCCTTTGTCGTCTAGCGAGTGTAGGATATCTTCTTGAAGTCATCCGCCTTTGTCGTCTAGCGAGCGTAGGATATCTTCTTGAAGTCATCCGCCTTTGTCGTGTAGCGAGCGGTGGAGTTCTTCATTTATCTCATCCGCCTTTGTCGTGTAGCGAGCGGTGGAGTTCTTCATTTATCTCATCCGCCTTTGTCGTTTAGCGAGCGGTGGAGTTCTTCATTTATCTCATCAGCCTTTGTCGTTTAGCGAGCAGTGGAGTTCTTCATTTATCTCATCCGCCTTTGTCGTTTAGCGAGCGGTGGAGTTCTTCATTTATCTCATCCGCCTTTGACTAACGATTGTTTCAGCCCTGTTAAATAACTATACAGCCCTGTATATTTAACCACATTCATTAGATAACTAAAATACCCTTTTCAAGGGTATTTCCAACAGATTAAAAACCTTGCATAATTCATTATTCTCATTTAAAAAACATAATCAAATTAGATATTTAACATTCAAATACATCATCAAAAACTTAGTTAGACTTAAACACTAATTAAGTCAACAGGGAGATGTTGTCTATCGGTGGATGTGGTCAGTCGGTAGAAGTTGTCTATCGGTAGATGTAAAGTGTTACTGTTTACTGGTAGATGTTAATCGGGTGATGCTGAGTGTTACTGTTGATCGATAAATGTTGGGTGTTTGAGTCATCTGGCTGACGTAACCGGTGGATGTTAATCGGGTGATGCTGAGTGTTATTGTTGATTGGTAGACGTTGGATGTATGAGTCATCCGGCTGACGTAATCGGTGGATGTTGAGTGTTACTGTAGTTCGGTAGATTTAATCGGAAGATGTTTTCTGTTTGTACTTCCACTCGCTTACACTGTTTGGCGGAAGAAGTTTTATATTTCTGCTTCTACTGCTGGGACTTTTTCGGCGGAGGTTGTGTTTGAAATTTTAAGACATTTTAATATTCGAAACCTTTATGTCCTCGGTTCTTTGCTTGGCCGATGGTTTCTATCATCTAACAGTTATATAAGAATTATTTTAGTGATTTGTTTTAACCCTGTTTTATACAAATATTTTTCCGCTGCAAGTTTTAACGTCTTACTTTTTACTTTTATAAAAGTCGAATTTTGACCGTGGAGTGAAATTTTAAAACCCTTCCCATATTGCCTTAGTTCTATTCAGCATTATGAGTAGCGAACCGAGTTATAAAAATTCAGGTCGTGACACCGACAAGTGCCCGCACCGGCATGCTCCACGCGCCACCGACTGCTGTCTAGTCCTGGGTTCCCTCATCTAGTTCATCTATAAAAATCTCGTCACCTACACCATAGAACACAAAAAACAAGCCTAATGCTTAGTAAGTAGAGAGGAATGCAGGTTAAAACAATGCACGATCCACTCAACCCCTAAATGCAGTTTCTAGACACTCTGTTGTTTTCATTTCATTTTCGTTGCATTTATCTTCCACTTTTGCATGTGAATCAAGTAGGCACGCGTCCTAACACAATCTAGGACGGCCACACCTTGACCTACCGAGCAAGATCGGAGGCACACATCCTAACACAATCCGGGACGGTCATACCAGATCTCCTCTGCATCGATCATGGAACCCTCAGTGTGCCTTCTAGCACGAGCATATCGAGGTGTTCACACTCACAACGCTTTACATAAGTTAGCATAGTCTTTCTCATAGAATCCCTCTCGGGGTGCTACACACTAGCCACTCGCTCGATAAGGCTATTCTACTCGAAACAAAGCTGCAATTCCGTTATTTTATTTTCTTACGTTTCACATTTAACACAAAACATGCTAAAACACTTATTTCGTAAGTTGAAAACAATGATGCATGAAAATGAACGATCAAACCAAAACAAACATCAACCATCCCTACCGTCCTATGGTGTAGGCCCAAAGGCAACGAAAACGTTCCTATACTTACCTGATTGCTCGGCAAATGTTTGTTCACTTCATGCGGTTAACTTACTCGCTCGCCAACCTAACAAATATAAGGAAACCACTTAGAAAGCCACTAAGAAAATTCCAAGCGATTTTCTAACCAAAACTAACAATAATACAACCCAATTCAAACTCTAAATCCTAAACTCGATTTTTCCACCAATTTTTAGTGTCCAACTTCGAACGGCCATAACTTACTTGTTTTTCAACGGATTTCGACGTGCCACCCCATTCTGTAAACCTCAACACGTCTACTTTCCATTGAAACACTTAGATTCCACAACCAAACACAATGGCCAGATCAAAAACACAGAAACAGAACCGGCACCCTTTGATTTAAAACCCTATTTTTCCCTAACTCACTTCCAATCTTCAATCTCTTCCTAAAAACAACTTAAACTAACATAATTAAGGATTTAAACCATCAATTAGGAGGAAAACCATCAAGGGAGACACAATTTTTGGAGCTCTCAAACTAGGGTTTACAAACCCTAACCAAATCCCTCCAAAACTCATTCAAAACTCCACAAATCAACACCTAAATGTATAAAAATAAAAACCCAAACAATTTTACCTCAAAACACCTTGCACAAATTGAAGAAATGGGAGGAGAAGGATCGGCTATGGAGGCTTAGAAGGAACCGTGGAGAATGAGGGAAAAAGAAGACAAAATTTATAATTTAACATAATACTTTTTCACTTTTAATTTTTGCCACTAAAATCTCTCATTTTATAATTTAACCCCACTCACTTTTGGTTACATCTTTCAATGTGATTCACCCTCCTTTTCACTCCCACTTCATTTTATTTAATTAGCCTTTAATACAATTTAACTCAACAATCCAGTTTCTAACACTTAATCTATGTTTCTCACAATGAATAAATGAAACTCCCATAACGTAACCCGGAGTAACATGTAAACTCTCACAACAACCCTAACTAGGGTTACGTACGCTATAGGAAAATTTTCGGGTCTTACATTAATATTTTCAAAATTTGACCTAAAATCAAGTTATTGGCAAATTCAAATAGCTGAACCAGATAGATACAAAACAACTTTTGTAGTTCCCTTTGGTCATTACGAATGGAATGTAATGCCTTTTGGGTTAAAAAATGCTCCTTCAGAATTTTAAAATATTATGAATGATATCTTTTCAAATTATTCTCAATTCTGTATTGTTTATACTGATGATATTTTAGTTTATTCACAAACTATAGACCAACATTTTAAACATCTAAGAATTTTAAAAGATGTTATCAAAAGAAATGGTTTGGTTCTTTCTGGACCAAAAATGAAATTATTTCAAACGACAGTGCGCTTTTTAGGCCATAACATTAACCAAGGTACTATTATTCCAATTAATAGAAGTATTGACTTTGCTTCTGAATTTCCAGATGAAATCAAAGAAAAAACTCAATTACAAAGGTTTTTAGGAAGCCTAAATTGCTTAGGTGATTTTTATCAAAATCTTGCTCAAGATACAGAATTATTATATCAAAGATTAAAAAAGAATCCTGAACCCTGGAGTCAAAAGCATACTGATGCTGTCAAAAGAATAAAATTAAAAGCAGTTAATTTACCTTGTTTATCTTTATTAAATTCTAAGTGGGATAAAATTGTTGAAACAGATGCCTCTGAAATTGGTTATGGAGGTATTATTAAACAAATAAATCCAAATAATTCCAAAGAAGAACTTATTCGTTTTACCTTTGGAGTATGGAAGCCAGTTCAAAAGAATTATTCAACAGTTAAAAAAGAAGTACTTTCTATTGTCAAATGTATTTCTAAATTCCAAGATGATTTATTAAATAAAAAATTTTATTAGAGTCAATTGTTCATCTACAAAAAATATTTTAACAAAAGATGTCAAAAATCTTGTTTCTAAATAAATTTTTGCCAGATGGCAAACTGAATTATCAGTATATGATTTTTCTATTGAATATATCAAAGGATCAAGTAATTCTCTTCCTGATTTTTTAACAAGAGAATTTTTGCAGGATAGCAACCCCATTTAGGGGTAAAAGCCGCGGCCGTGGTCGTGGTTATTCAAAACATTATCAAAAAGAATTTTCCACTTTAGGGGAAAGCTCTTCTTCTGATACTCATTCAAAAAAGACTACAAAAGAAGTCCTTGAAGGAGGACCACAATTTATCAAAAAAGCAGTGGTTGAGACGTTACTCACCTTGTCACAAAAGATATTGCTTTACAACAAAATGATGCCTAGTTCTTTAAAGAAAAATATATGGGTACTCAACATTATTTGGTAACAGAATGAAAGCTTCGTTATTACTATGAAACTATTCTTATTGAGACCAATTCAGTACAAATTCAACACAATTATGTAGAGGCGGGAAATTTCAAATCTCCTATATCTCATTCAAAAATCTACATTATCAGAATCATACTTCCGCAGGAATGAAGTTTGTCAGTTTATGCTCCCCAGACAACAAAAACAAATGAACAAAAGTACAACTACTGGGATTGCATCCAAGCATGGTCCCATGTGTTTTTATATCAAAATCCGGTTAAGAATCATTCATGGTTTTTTACTATGAATCTGAAAATACTCAAAAGTGAATACAAATTTCCAAATTGGTTTCTACATTGGTGGCAAAATCACTCTCCTGAAATCAGTATTTTTCCCAACAAAATTCAAGAGATCTTTTTTACATGGTCCAAATATCATCCAGATATTAGCAAAAGTACTTTTATTGGCCAGGATTTACTTTGGTTTGTACAAAGTTTCAAATTCATTGGATCTGGCAGTGGAACCTTGAAATGGATAAAGATCATTTAGGGATTCCAGAAATTCAAAGGAATTTTTTCATCAAATGGTGGTCTCGCTTTGATACAGAAGCGTGCTTTTCAAAAATCACCAAGTCTATTCAAAATTACAAAAGTATGGCAGAAAAGGAAAAAGAAAAGATGGTTACAGATGATGATTCCATCAATTTTATTCAAAAGATGAAAAATATTATTCAAAATAAATATTCAAACTTATCTTCTCAAGAATAGGAAATAAAGTTTCTTGAAACAATCAAAAATCAATTCTTTGAAATCGAAGAATTAGAAGACCAACAAAGTGAAAGTGATGCATTTATGTATTCTGGCTCATTTTCTGTGCTCGCAGGAGAATCACAAGATCCAGAGGATGATATTGTCCCAACTCAAAGTGACCTTTGGGATTCACTGATTGAGCTCACTCAAAAGCAAAAGGACAAAGGAAAAAAGAAGATTCAAAAATGAATTATCCAATTTATTTTATGGATGATGATTTCAAAAATGAATTATCCAATTTATTTTATGGATGATGATTTCATAATTTCAAACAGGAACCGCAGGCCTATTAACTTCTGGCATTATATGAATCAAAATAGAAGATATCATAGAGCACAAATATGGGATACCACTAATCCCTACAGAAAGCTTGCTATTCAAATAATAGCAGAAAGAAAAATGGAAGAGTATCGTCAACAAAACTTCTCAGCTGAAGAATTGGAAATATGGTACAAAAATAAAGAAATAAGAGATTCAGCCAATCAAAAATGTCCACCTGTCAAAAGTTATAAGGAATATCATAATGATTATTTATGTCATGATTATGAACCAGGACCTTATGAGTTTGGGATCCTATTCAAAGAAGAAGACAGATTGAAGAAAAAATTCAAAAACTTCAAGAAGAAACTACCAATTCTCCGATTCAAAAGATAGTGGAAGGTATTTCCTATCGTTATTCTCCACTTCAGATGATAAGAGACTAAAGCAGTGGTCCCTACCACTTTCAAAAGACTACAAAGACTAGTGGGAAACAGTGGTCCTTACCACTTTCAAAGAAGATTCCCACTTTTCAAAAGCGTCATTCATGACGTAGCTTTCCTTTGCTCCTCTTCTCTATATAAGGATCATTTGCAATGTTTTATTTTTAAGTTTTTCGAGAGTTTGCCTTTATATCCTAAAAACTCTTGGTTTTCTCTGCTCTCTTCTATTATAAGTTTTCTTCTCTGCTCTCTTCTATTGTAAGTTTTTTTATTCTGTTAATAAACTGTGTGCTTTTTTCTTCTTATGTTCTTCAATCGATCGATCCTTCCCCTGTTTGGTATCAGAGTCATGGCAGGGTAAGAAGTTGTTGATTCATGTTTGAATAAGCAAAAAGGTTTCAAAGATAATTTTTTTAATATAAGTTGTTTTTAGTAATCAATAGCCAATACGATGGCTTGATTAAACCAATAAGATTACTAGTTATACCAATAAGATGATTTGATTATACCAATAAGACTCTTATAACTCTTTCCGTGTATCCTTACGCTGAGGTTTGGTCTAAAACTTTGGTTTGATAAAACTATTGATATTGTTCTTCTGTTGTTGTCGTTTTGCCGAGATGATGGTTGTTGGGCGTGTTTGCCCATATGACGTGATTGAAGAATGGTTCAACAGTATTATCAAATCTAGACACTTTGTTTCACAAGCAGACGACCATATAAATCTCTCGTTCTTCCGAGTCAGTCGTGAAAGGGGAAGTGCGATCTTCGAGAATCCCTCTATAAATTTTCGATAATAGCCAGCTAATCCGAGAAATCCACGCACCTCACGTACGTTCTTCGGCTGTGGCCAATCTCTGACCGCCTGAACCTTGCTCGGATCAACAGAAACTCCATCCTGTGATATGACATGGCCAAGAAAACTGACCTGATCCAACCAAAATTCGCATTTGGAAAACTTCGGATACAACTGGTGCTGACATAGGGTCCTCAGAACAATCCTCAGATGCTCCTCGTGTTCTTCCTTCGTTTTAGAGTAGATCAATATGTCGTCGATGAAAACCACCACGAACTTGTCCAGATACTCCTTGAAGACACGGTTCATCAGATCCATAAACGCTGCAGGGGCATTAGTAAGTCCAAAAGACATGACAAGGAACTCATAATGCCCATACCTCGTTTGGAAAGCCGTCTTCGGTACATCATCCATCCGGACCTTCAACTGATTGTAACCCGAGCGTAGATCAATCCTCGAAAATACTCGGGCACCTTGCAGCTGATCAAACAAATCGTCAATCCGGGGCAGTGGATACTTATTCTTCACCGTCAATTTGTTCAACTCCCTGTAATCAATGCACATCCTGAGGGTCCCGTCTTTCTTCTTGACGAATAGAACAGGAGCACCCCAGGGTGAAACACTGGGTCGAATAAATCCCTTCTCTAATAGCTCATCAAGCTGAGTCCTCAGCTCTTTCAACTCAGCTGGTGTCAACCGATACGGGTTCTTGAACCTCGGCGCGGAGTTTGGATAGACATCGATAGTGAACTCGATCTCCCGGTCTGGTGGTAATCCGGGAAGATCATCAAGAAAGATCCCAGAGAACTCTCTGACGATAGGAATGTCGCTCGGCTTCAATCCGCTGAGCAACTGACAATCAAATACAGAAGCCAAATAAATAGAGCACGCACCTTTAAACTGCTCGTTGACCTTCATGGAATAAGAAATAGGCGAGCTACTCATGCTGCTGCATCGCCTTCAAGAAACTAGGTTTCTATCCGGGTGTCGTAAGTCACAACCCCGGTTCGACCGTTTAGTTTATAGGACCAATTTTTCCAGTAAGAATATTCGCTCTGGGGATTGGGTCGTAACCTAATATCCTACCCTCACGATGGTTTTGACGAGGACTCCCCGCTGACCTGCCCAGGAGGCCCATAACTAGATCGCAGACTAAGACCAAAATTAGCTTAACCTTTTACTAATGAGTTTGCTTCTACTTTTCTGGCAGAGAGTTGTTTTGGGAACCTC
>CM039507.1:37427895-37466099 GCA_022432975.1 Begonia masoniana
TCAAAATAAATTCAATATCATTTATATTTGTTTAAAAAAATTAATTTATAAAGAAAGAAGAAAGTGAGATTAATTTTAAAAAACTACAAACGCTATTGGATTTCTTTGAAACATTGTCCAATCATGGGTAGATAATAGAAAAAGTTTTGGACTTTCTAAAACTTGTATGTTTATTAAAATCTTTTTATTAAAAGATAAAATAAAATTACAATAAATTGTACATGTTTTAAAAACCTCATGAACATTTTCAGATTATCTTCTCATTAAGTAGCAAACGTGTGATAAAAAATTTCAAGTGAATAATATTGATTGTTAATTTTTATTAATGACAAGGTTTAATGCAATGTTGATATACGGCACAACTGCTCACAGAATCAAACGGTAGGGTTGCTTCGGTTTGCAAATTTTGCAGTACAGGGGGCTAACTAAAATTAAAATGTGCATAGTACAAGGTAAAATTGATAATACTCTATTTTTTATAATGGAGATTGTGTTTGTTATCACAAAATATCTAAATTGGTGCATACTTTTTGAAAAATCTTGTGATATAAAGTTTTAAATTTGATATTGGGTTGAATATAATGATTTTGGATGATGAGATTGGATATTTCGTTAAGGGAGGGATAAGATAATGAAATCATTTCACGGTTTTGAAGGAAAATTGCTATGGTAGGTAAAGATAGGTGAAGAAGGTCATTCCTCCTCTTGCCATTGGACCAGTGTCGGTCTTATACAATATACAAGCGCAATTCTAGCCTCCAATCAGCATAACCGAATATACACTTCTTTTTTTTTTTTTTTTTTTTTTTTTTTTTTTTTGTTCGATTTACAACTTCAGTTTGTCCGTCAGTTTGAGGATGAAATGAAGTACTAAAACATAGTCTTGTCCCCAATCTCCTCCATAATGTATTCCAAAAAGCACTTAAAAATTTAGTATCACGATCTGACACTATCGAATGTGCCATTCCGTGGAGTCGGACAATCTCCTTAAAGAAGAGGTCAACAATGATAGCAGCATCATTAGTCTTATTACATGCCACAAAGTGAGCCATCTTGGAAAATCTATCCACGACCACCAAAATAGAATCTTTGCTCCTCGCAATCCGTGGTAAGCCCAAAATAAAGTCCATGCTAACTTCAATCCAAGGATGGGTTGGAACAGGTAATTACATGTATAATCCTTGCAGTAGGACTTTACTTTTTGCTTTCTTACATACAACACATTGTTCCAAGAGATGGTGTACATCCAACAACATGTGTGGCTAATAAAAATACTCTTTAAGCATCTCAAAGGTCCTTTTCTCTCCAAAGTGACCCGCTAAACCTCCACTATGAGCCTCATTTACTAGACAAAGTCGTAGGCTACCTCGGGGAATGCATAACTTTCCTCCTTTCATGAGGAATCCATCCAAAATGTAAAATCCTCCATCGGGTTTGATCAAACATTTTTCGTAATTAGAACCAAAATCTTCATCAGATTCAAAAGTATTCTTAATCCATTCAAACCCAAAGAATTTAGTCCTCAATTCCATGAAAATGATTATTTTTCTAGAAAGGGCGTCCGCAATAACATTTTCATTACCCTTTAAGTATGTCAATGTATAGGGAAACCTTTCCAAAAACTCAACCCATTTGACATGTCTCTTGTTTAGTTTATTCTGACTCTTGATATGTTTAAGGGACTGATGGTCAGAATGAATGACAAACTCTTTCGACAAGAGATAGTGTTGCCAATGTTCAAGTGCTCGGATGACTGCTTAAAATTCCTTATCATATGTAGAGTAATTAAGTGCAGCTCCCTTGAGTTTCTCACTAAAATAGGTCAAGGGCTTTCCCTCTTGTATGAGCACTGCTCCAATACCAACTCCAGATGCGTCACTTTTGATCTTAAAGACCTAGTCGAAATTAGAGAGTGCTAATATAGGTGAATGACATAATTTTTCCTTTATAAGTTTGAAACTCTTTTGACAGTTGGGAGTCCAAACAAATTTCACTCCTTTCTTTGTCAGATCTGTAATCGGGGTAACAAACGAACTAAAATCTTTGATAAATCTATGGTAGAATGAGGCTAATTTGTGGAAACTCCTTACTTCCAATATCCCATTAGGCGTAGGCCAATCCTTAATGGCTTTAATATTTTCCTCATCTGCCTCCATTCCATTTTTAGAAATAACAAGTCCAAGGAAATAGACTAATGAACACTTCTTCAGATTTCCAAATAACTTTGCGGAGCGAAGGGTATCAAACAAGATGCCAAGGTGATTGACATGTTGTGGAAGGTCTAAACTATACACCAGTATGTCATCAAAGTAGACGACAACAAATTTACCTAACAGGTCCTTAAGTACATGGTGCATTAACCGCATGAAAGTACTCGGGGCATTTGAAAGTCCGAAAGACATGACCATCCATTCAAATAAGCCGTACTTTATCTTGAAGGCGGTCTTCCATTCATCACCTTCCCTCATACATATCTGGTGATACCAACTTTTAAGGTCCACTCTTGAGAAAATGGATGCTCCACTGAGCTCATCCAACATATCCTCGAGTCGTGGTATAAGAAATCGATATTTAACGGTTATTTGGTTAATGGATCGGCTGTCAACATACATCCTCATGCTGCCGTCTTTCTTTGGAACCAATAGCGTCGACACAACACAAGGGCTCATCGATTCTCGAATGTATCCTTTGTCCAACAATTTCTTCACTTGGTTTTGCAATTCTTTTGCCTATTCAGGTGTAACGACCCGAGTCTTCCAGACCCGGTTTTGCTACCCAAAAACATTGAACAGAACTAAGAGAAATTACGAAAAATTTTAAATTTTCTCTCAGTGATGATAATTCTATCTTTAATCCTCGACTTCACAGTGAAAAACTCATTAAGTAGACAACGTTTATAATTAGACAAAACGTTAAGACATTTGGCCGAAGGGAATTTGAAACTCAGGGACATCTACCGATCGCAAAACGACAAAGTATGGTGCACGCTCCTACTGATTGACACATGCTCAACACGTGACTCATTAAACTTCATCCGATCACAAAACGACAAGACTTAATATCGACTTCTACCGATTGACACATGCACACACGTGACTCATTAAACTTCAACCGATCACAAAACGACAAGACTTAATATCAACTTCTACCGATTGACACATGCACATCACGTGACTCATTAAACCTCATTCCGATAGAAGACATCATCCGATGGAAAACTTCATCCGATGGAAGACTTCATCCGATAGAAGACATCATCCGATAGAAGACTTCATCCGATGGAAGACATCATCCGATGGAAGTCATCATCCAATAGAAGACATCATCCGATGGAAGACATCATTCGATAGACAGGAAACTTTCAGACTTTCACAAACTTCAACATGACTGAATAAACTAACACACGGTTGGACCATAATCTCATCTAGAATACGTGTAGCGAGAGACTCTAACAAAACAGATCATTCTATCATTTCACGATCATTCTCAAACTCAGAAGTTAGTCAGTCAGGTTCCAGTATCCATTGTTTTAAAAAAAACATCCTACATAGACCTCAGTATTCGTAACCTTACTAACATGATAAAAGTAGTAACCAGGAGTTGAAATCGCCTTCCCAGCCACTCACTGAAAACCTGAACTCCTTCCAACAACCAGCCTTAAACATCCTCATTAGACTTGAAATCCTCACCTGGTAGTTCTTCACCTACATCATAAGGTTTAAACTATAAGCCTAATGCTTAGTAAGGAGTGCAATGCTAACATGTATGCATGAATGCACAAATTAAAGGAAACACATGTTCATGATCTTTTCGTGTTCTTGTTCTTATTCATGTTCATCGTTTTCATCATATGGATTAAGGGAGGATTTGTGCTGAAAAGGGGGTTGACAGTGAGAGTGTACATAGTCCTTTGCAGGTCGTATTCATGGTCCTCCTTTTGGACAGTGACATACGCCAAACCGCCCCCAACCCTCTCTTAATCCTTGTTGCATAAGTTTCATGTTCATATCTTATTCATAGGAGAAATCATGCACTTAAAACATTTTCATATGCTTGAGAAACATTCATGATGCATGAGCATGAGTAATCTTAGTTCATCAGACTACTGAACAAGCCATTCATTCATCAAAGGATCATAACATCAACTCGAGTATCATAACCAAACAGACAATAGCACAGTTAACCTTTAACCTCATAGACAACTTCTTCCTAGTACCCTTGTGATGTAAGGCCTTAATGGCCGGGAATCTTACTCACTCACTTACCTGGTTTCCTTAGCAACTTGAGCACTTCTCTTCAAACTTCTTCACCTAGAAACATTTCACATTACAGTGTTAAATCAAAATCCTAACTAAAAGTCATCCTAGTATCTAACATAAATATTTCTAAATCTTCCTAGTCGAGCGCCCAGTGTGTACAGATTAAACTTCCAGAACCTAAATAACCAGATTAAGTCTAACAACTAAACACGGTCTGTTATCCTAATGTCCAGAATCGAATCGGAAATGCTATTACTAAACACAGATCATGATTGTCACTACCATTACTCTGTTAGTGAAGAATCTGAACCCTCAAGTTCTAGCTGAAGACAGAGCTCTAAGTAACTACCCAGTAACTACATTGTCTAAGTCTTACCTAGAGCGTGGATTGTCGAAGTGGAGGCTGAAGAACTGGTCGCCGACGAAGGAATAGCTCGCAGAGAGGGAGCTCTGGAAGGAAGGGAATCGCCGAGAGAGGAAATATCGGCTACAGTGAGGTTTTAATGAAGTTTAAGAATTCCCATAACCTATTTATACCAATTAAAATTCACCTTAATTACAAACTTGTCACTCAACCTAGTTTCACTCAACTTGTAATAAATAAGTCTTGGCATTAAATTTAAAATTATAAAGGTCAATAAAAGGGTGACAATTAAAATGGTTAAGAAAATCACCTGGCGAAAATTGTCGGGTGTTACATCAGGTCTCATTTGGTATGCTGGGCGATTCGATAAGGCTGCTCTAGGGGTTAAGTCAATTTGATGTTCAATGCCTTTCAAAGATGGTAATCTTTGAGCTAGTTCTTCTGGAAAAATATCTTTAAATTTATTCAGCAAATGTTTGATAAATGGTTGAATGTCTCCAAGCTCCATCATCCTATCCTGAAATAAAACGAGAATAAGAGTCTCTGTAACGCCCCGAGTTATCTGGACCCGGTTCGCTACTCATTACTTGACCATGACTAAGAAATTTCAAATAAATTTAAAACTTCATTCGACATACAAAATTTGACGTTTACTAAACGTTCAAAACATTTGAAAACTTTGCAGCGGAAAAATTATTTAAAACTACAATGGGGTTAAACTAGCGGTGAAAACATTGTTGGAAAGATTAATGGAAATATTTCAAGTGTCCGGTCAAAAGAATTAAGGTTTTAAGTGATGGACTACTCAAGGAATTACAAAAGTCGAATTCATCTGCCGACGACAAAGTCAACAGAAGAAGCAGTAGAAAACCAAAGGCCTCTGCCGATGACGTCTACACGACTTCACCCACAACTTCATCTGCCGATGAAGTCGTGAGAACTTCATACACCGCTTCATCTGCCGATGAAGTCAACATAACTTCATCTGCCGATGAAGTCAGCGCAATTTCATCTCTCAATAGATAACACACGACATCTTCCGATAACAACAATATGACTCCTTCCGATAGAATTAAAACATACACTACATCTTCCGATTCACTAAACGACAAACAGATTACTCTACATCTTCCGATTCGCTAAACGACAAAACCCCCTTAACTCTCTCAGACTACACCTGCCGATCACTACTCGACGACTCAATACTCTACACCTTCCGATCGAATAGACTACATTTGCCGACACGTGCTTCTCACATGACTCCTTAAGGCATTTGCCGATAGACTTTCATCTTCCGACAGACTGACACACCACATCTACCGATAGACTTCCTTCTTCCGATAGACATCAACACGATTTCCTTCCACAGAACGCAATAAACCTCTACACATATCCACTGATACAAAAATTATTCAATTCCTACCAATGGACTAAACAACCTGTCTATAACCCGAGAAAGCTTCGACTATCTAACAGACTTAAAACATTTTACCAAAAATCCATTCATAACACTCCAAGTCATTGTATTGATCAAATTCAGTAAAAACATGAAAATCAGATATTCTCGAAAACAAAGTCAAATAGCTGTAATCTCATTTACTAAAAACTTCATATACTCAATTAAATCATTATCCACTAAACCTCCACATCTGTAGACAACATGCTAAACCGCCCCATCAGTTACCATGCCGAAGCCTGAATGCACTCCTCCAACGTCCACTATTCCTCAACACGATCAGGAGACACACCTGCTAACACTTCTTCACCTACATCACAAAACTCATCTATTAGCCTAATGCTAAGTAAGTAAAGCAGTATATGAATGAAGTAAAATGCTGAACTTAAACTCCTAAATATGCAGTTTCTATTTTTCTCATCTCAGTGGCATACGCATTCGTTCATAACATGATCTGATCCCATGGTTCCCTTGGGAGTGGGATCAATTCTCCCAATGTCTACATCCTCCTACTTAATTAAGGGGCAGATGAATTCCCTTAACACTTGATCTGATCCCATGGTTCCCTTGGGAGTGGGATCAATTCTCCCAATGTCTAAATCCCTTCATAAGTTAAGGGGTGGATTAGTTCCCTTAATAGCTTGTCTGTCGCATACAGTTCATACCTTATCATTCCTTACATGAAATTCATTTTCGTAACTTTTAACAAAACATGATGCATGGACAATAGAAACATTCAAGCATACATAAACCTACTGTTTTGTGATGTAGGCCCGAAGGCACAAGCAATACTTTACTTACCTGGCTCCTGGAAATCTGTCTGGTTGCTAGCTACTTCGGAGGTCTGTTCACCTAAGTTCATACAGAATATAAATCAAGGCTTCACTAAACCTTTCAAAATATCAAACAGCGGTTCGAGAAATCTAGTTAGAAACTCTACTACCCGAGCATTCCTATCTACACTCAATCTCAGCATCCTCAAAATCCTCACATTGCAATCCTCCAGGCATTTCACCACTATACCACAAGAGAAATAAGGAAAAGAAACTTACCTAAGTCGAAGGAGAACCGAGCGAGGAGAATCGCCTAGAGAGCTCGGCTGCTTGAGCTGAAAGTTTCCGAAGAGAAGAGTATGAGAAGGGGGGGGGGGGGTGGCGGCTACAGTGCAATAAACCCAACCCTTATCCTTAAATACGTTACCCAACTTTTGAACATTGTAAATTACTCTAATACCCTTAACAAGTTGTTCAATAACCTTATTTAATTCATTACCTAGTCAAGTGTATTACTTTAATAATAAAAGGATGGTTCGATAGAACCAGGTGCTACAATCTACCCTCCATAAAAGAATTTTGTCCTCAAAATTCAGTACCTGAATAACTCTGGATGTTGGTCCAACATGTCTTGCTGGCGCTCCCATGTTGCTTCCTCTGTATTCTGATTGTGCCACAAGACTTTTACCAATGGTACCTCCTTGTTGCGTAATACCTTTACTGCAAAATCTAAAATCTTTACTGGCTTTTCTTCATAGGTAAGTGTAGGTTGAATTTCAATGCTTTGCTGTTCGACAACTTGAGCTGGATCCCGCACACACCTCTTTAACATAGAGACATGAAACACGTTATGTATTCCTCCCATAGAGGCTGGTAGCTGTAACTGATAAGCTGTTTTCCCGATCTTCTTCAGAATTGGGAACGGTCCAATAAATCTAGGATTTAGTTTGCTCCTCTTTCCAAACCTCACAACTCCTTTGAATGGTGATATCTTAAGAAAAACTTCATCCTCTACTTCAAATTCCAGTTCTCTTCTCCTCTTGTCTGAATAGCTTTTCTGTCGGCTTTGAGCTGTCAAAATTCTTTGTCGGATGAGGGCAATCTTCTCCACTGTTTGCTGCACGATATCAGGACCTAGTAGTTGTGCTTCGCCAACTTCATCCCAGTACAATGGTGATCTGCATTTTCGTCCATATAATGCCTCATACGGCGCCATTCCTATTGTCGCCTGAAAACTGTTGTTGTAAGAGAACTCTACCAATGGTAAATACTTACTCCAAGATCCTTGAAAATCTAATATGCACGCTCGGAGCATATCCTCTAAGGTTTGAATAGTTCTCTCGGATTGTCCATCTGTTTGAGGGTGAAAGGCTGTGCTGAAGTTAAGTTGCGTTCCCATAGCCTTATGCAAACTTTTCCAAAACTTAGATGTAAATCTAGAGTCTCGGTCTGAAACTATAGTGCTTGGAACTCCATGTAATCTAATGATCTCTTGCACATACAACTCAGCAAGTTGATCCATCGAATATGTTATCTTTATCGGCAGAAAATGGGTGGATTTGGTCAAACGGTCAACTATTACCCAAATTGCATCATGTCCTTTTGTTGTTCTAGGCAATCCTGTAACAAAATCCATTGCCACTTGATCCCACTTCCATTCCGGAACCGGTAGGGGTTGTAATGTTCCTGCAGGTCTTTGATGTTCAGCCTTAATCTGTTGGCAGACCAAACATGACTCCACATGCTTCGCCACACATCTTTTCATACCTGGCCACCAAAAATGCTGCTTGAGATCTCTGTACATCTTGGTACTTCCAGGGTGGACAGAGAACCTGGAAGAGTGTGCCTCAAAAAGAATTTCCTTTCTAAGTTCGGTATCAGCTGGAACAAACCATCTATTTCTAAACTTAAGGACCCCATCGGTAGAATGGTTAAAATCTGACTTGTCCGTAGAATCCATGTTTGACTTGTACTTGCTACACTCGTCATCAGTTATCTGAGCTTCCTTTATTTTCTCTAGAATGGTAGGCTTTAAAGTTATGGCTGAAAGTATGGCTGTCACATCAGTTACTGCTTCTAGATTAAACTTTTGGAATTCTGACTCTAGAGTTAATGGCATACTGAAATTCATAGGTGGGGTTGATGTTGTTACTCTACTCAAGGCATCTGCCACAACATTTGCCTTACCAGGGTGGTACTTAATCTCAAGGTCATAGTCTTTTACAAATTCCAACCATCTACGTTGCCTCATGTTTAGTTCCTTCTGTGTGAAAATGTACTTCAGGCTCTTATGGTCGGAAAATATTTCACAAGATTGTCCATACAAATAATGTCTCCAAATTTTAAGTGCAAATACCACAGCAGCTAATTCTAAGTCATGTGTAGGGTAATTCTTCTCATGAGTTTTCAACTGTCTGGAAGCATAGGCTATCACTTTTCCTTCTTGCATCAAGACACAGCCAAGACCAATCTTGGATGCATCACAATAAATACTAAATTTACCATTCTCAGCAGGAAGGGTCAGGATTGGAGCATTGGTCAGTTTCTGTTTCAAGGCTTGGAAACTATGCTCACATTCATCGGTCCATAAGTACTTCACATTTTTCCTTGTTAACTTAGTAAGAGGTGTAGCAATCTTTGAAAATCCTTCAATGAACTTTCTATAATACCCTGCAAGTCCAAGAAAACTTCTAATATCAGTAGCATTCTTCGGTTGGGGCCATTCCTTAACTGCTTGAACCTTGGCTGGATCGACTGATATTCCATCTCCAGAGATCACATGACCCAGAAAGTGAACTCTATCCAACCAAAACTCACACTTGGAGAACTTAGCATAAAGCTGGTGCTGCCTAAGTACTCCTAACACCAAATTCAAGTGCCTAGCATGATCCTCCTTAGTTCTAGAATAGATCAGAATGTCGTCTATGAATACAATAACAAACTTGTCCAAATACTCGTGAAACACCCTATTCATAAGGTCCATGAATGCTGCTGGTGCATTTGTCAAACCAAAAGACATAACCAAAAACTCATAATGCCCATACCTTGTGCGAAAGGCAGTCTTTGGGATATCTTCAGATTTAACCTTCAACTGATAATAACCAGACCTTAAGTCAATCTTAGAGAAAACTCTTGCACCATTGAGCTGGTCAAATAAATCATCAATCCTAGGCAGGGGATACTTGTTTTTGATGGTCAGCTTGTTTAATTCTCTATAGTCTATGCACATACGCATCGATCCATCTTTCTTCTTGACAAAGAGGACAGGTGCACCCCACGGTGAGAAGCTAGGGCGTATGAATCCCTTCTCCAACAAGTCCTCCAACTGTTTCTTTAACTCCTTAAGTTCTGTTGGTGCTAGTCTATATGGGTTTTTAGACACAGGTTCTGCTCCAGGGTAGACATCTACAACAAACTCAATTTCTCTATCCGGTGGCAAACCGGGAAGGTCATCCAGAAACACTTCTGGGAAGTCTTGGACAGCAAGGATATTTTGAGGAGTTTCCTTACCTACAAGTTGTGTATCTAGAACACATGCCAAGAAGCACAAGTACTCCTTGCATGGTGAAGGTCTAAAATTTAAAGAAGTCATAACAGACATTTCCTTACTCTTCTCTGAAGCTTGGAAGGTATGTTTCAAACCACCAGGGGGTTGGAAACTAACTATCCCAGTCCTACAATCAATTATGGCGTGGTGTTTAAACAACCAATCCATTCCTAAGATTACATCAAATCCCATTATATCCATAACAATTAAATCAGCAGATAGATTTTTGTCCCCTACTAATACCATGCAATCATGCAACACTTGGTTGGAATGTAAATGTTCACCAGAGGGTAAAGCAACATTGAATACATGCCTAGAAGGTGTGGATTGTACTTCTAATTTATCAGCAAAAGCAGACGCAACAAAAGAATGGGTTGCTCCTGAATCTAGCAAGGTAAAAGCAGGCATAGAATTAACCAATATAGTACCTGACACAACAGCGGGCTGGTCCTCTTCGCCCGACTCCATCATGGAAAATATTCTCGGTTTTATCTTAGCAGGGCCACTCTTCAACGTTGGGCAGTCTCTGATGACGTGGCCAGTCTTATTACAGTTGAAACATCGAAGGACCCTGGGCTTCGGGCAATCCTTAAACGAATGCCCAAACTCCTCACAGTTATAACAGTTACCAGTCCCAAACTTACACTCGCCCGGGTGGCTCTTCATACATTTCATGCACTGAGGAAACTTCTTGGTGTCCGGTACCTTCTTTCCAGAACCTTGGCCACTCTGACCATCAGCGGGTCTCTTTATTCCCCTCTGTTGGTGGGGCTGGAAGAACTTTCGCGGGGCTTCCTTTGGTCCAGCACACTTCATTTCAGCTTCTTCTGCCTCCAATGCAGTAGACACTACTTCGCTGAATGACAAGCCTTTAATGCCTGAGTACTTCACTCCTCTGTAAATCTCTGGCTTTAGACCTTGCAGGTATTGAAACACTTTATCCTCATTTCTATGAACGAGGTATCCAGCAAACCTTGACAGAGACTCGAATTGCCTATTGTACTCTGCCACAGACCCAGTCTGCTTCAAGCTCAAAAACTCAGCCTTCTTTGTGTTCTGGACAGTGGTGCTAAAATATTTCTCATAGAAGACTTCCTTGAATTGCGACCAGGACATGGTTGCAATATCGGTGGTGATCTCCAGCGACTCCCACCAAAGTTGTGCATCCCCTGCTAGATGAAACGTTGCCAAAATGACTTTCTCCCCTTCTCCAACATTGGCACACCTGAACATGCTCTCTATCTTTTGAAGCCATTCCTCAGCAACAATCGGGTTAGATGACTTTCTATCAAATGTGGGCGGTTGCAGCCTACGAAATCTATCCCCTGAATGCTCATTGACGTGACCTGAATTGGCACTTCCTTGTGTTTCCCGACTCAATAACACACCTAACTGGTCAGATTGCTGTCGCACAATATCTGTCTGCTGACGCATCAACTCCGTCAGCTGTCTAATTACACTTGAATCTTCTTCATTCCTCAAGTTTGGCATCTCCCTAGGTACTCTTGGTCTCCCTGGTCGTCTAGCCATTTGTCTAAGGTTCTGCACAAAGTTATCTATACTCATAAACATCTTATAACTGAAGCTAACATAAACACTTACAGTTGTTGGAGTACTTTCATGCGACGGTTGGCACTGATGAGTAATCTTTTGAACGGTTTAACTGAATGTCTCTGATACCATACTGTAACGCCCCGAGTTATCTGGACCCGGTTCGCTACTCATTACTTGACCATGACTAAGAAATTTCAAATAAATTTAAAACTTCATTCGACATACAAAATTTGACGTTTACTAAACGTTCAAAACATTTGAAAACTTTGCAGCGGAAAAATTATTTAAAACTACAATGGGGTTAAACTAGCGGTGAAAACATTGTTGGAAAGATTAATGGAAATATTTCAAGTGTCCGGTCAAAAGAATTAAGGTTTTAAGTGATGGACTACTCAAGGAATTACAAAAGTCGAATTCATCTGCCGACGACAAAGTCAACAGAAGAAGCAGAAGTAGAAAACCAAAGGCCTCTGCCGATGACGTCTACACGACTTCACCCACAACTTCATCTGCCGATGAAGTCGTGAGAACTTCATACACCGCTTCATCTGCCGATGAAGTCAACATAACTTCATCTGCCGATGAAGTCAGCGCAATTTCATCTCTCAATAGATAAACACACGACATCTTCCGATAACAACAATATGACTCCTTCCGATAGAATTAAAACATACACTACATCTTCCGATTCACTAAACGACAAACCGATTACTCTACATCTTCCGATTCGCTAAATGACAAAACCCCCTTAACTCTCTCAGACTACACCTGCCGATCACTACTCGACGACTCAATACTCTACACCTTCCGATCGAATAGACTACATTTGCCGACACGTGCTTCTCACATGACTCCTTAAGGCATTTGCCGATAGACTTTCATCTTCCGACAGACTGACACACCACATCTACCGATAGACTTCCTTCTTCCGATAGACATCAACACGATTTCCTTCCACAGAACGCAATAAACCTCTACACATATCCACTGATACAAAAATTATTCAATTCCTACCAATGGACTAAACAACCTGTCTATAACCCGAGAAAGCTTCGACTATCTAACAGACTTAAAACATTTTACCAAAAATGTAACACCCGACGTTTCGGCCAGGTGATTTTCTGACCATTTTCATTGTCACCCTCTTATTTAACCTTTATGATTTAAAATTTAATGTTAAGATAAATTATTACAAGTTAAGTAAAACTAGGTTGGGTGGCAGTTTTGTAAATTAAAATCGATGGATTTAGTATAAATAGGAAATGGAAACCTTAAATCTCATTTATTGCCACTGTAGCCGACATTCCCTCTCGGCGATTTCTTCTCTTCCAAGTTCTTGCTCTCGGCTACCAGAACTTTCCTCTGCCGACGACCGGTTTCGAGCTTGCTCTTCTCTGCAAATCCACACCCGAGGTATGAAATGGACAATGTAGTCATTCATTAGTAAATAGAACTCTGTTTTCAGCTCGGCACTGAGTTCGGATATTTTTAGCAGTGGCCGAGTAGCTTTAGACCTTTTTAAAATCTGAGAGTAGAAATGTCATCCCGAATCGATTCTGAGCATTTTAAGTAACCAACTCGGATTTAATCAATGGTAAAACCTGTCCACCTAGTTTCGGATTTCAGACTGCAGTGTGTCAACAGAGGAATCGGAATGACTTTAGCTATTAGATCCTAGGATGGTTTATGATTAGGACTATTAGGACTTTGTTTTAACTACTGTAATGTACATGTTTTAGGTGAAGAAGTTTAAAGGAAAGAAGCTCGGATTGCTAAGGAATCCAGGTAAGTGAATGTGTTAAGATTTCCGGCCACTAGGGCCCTACACCGCAAGGGTATTAGGAAATCACTGAAATGTTAACTTGTTGACTATGATTTGTTATTTCCACGACATGAAGAAGTTGTGTAAGTAAATGTAAAGTTACAGGATGTTCTACTTGTCCTTATGGTATGACTTTTCTCTGTGAACCTCATGTCTATGCATTATGCCCACGTTTATGATTAAGTAGAGAACATGAAAAGTAAATGTAACCATAATTAAGTGCAGAACGGGGAAAAGACTATGCTATGTATGACTCGCGAATTCTCCCACTGGTGGAGGCCGAGTAATGATATGTATGACTCGCGAAATCTCCCACTGGTGGAGGCCGAGTTAATGATATGTATGGCTCGCGAATTCTCCCACTGGGGAGGCCGAGTGATGTATCATGATTGCCGCGATAGGCAAATGATTATGTACGACTGCCGCGATAGGCAAATGACTATGTACCCCAGTCTTCCTCCCTCGTTCCCTGCCTTAATACATGTTATGTAAAGGATAAAGATGAACATGAATGAAGAATGGTTTATGAACTTATGTCCCTTTAAATTGTGTACTCATGTATATCTGTCAGCATGCATTCCTTACTAAGCATTAGGCTTATAGTTAAACCTTATGGTGTAGGTGAAGAAGGTTCAGGTGAGGATGTTATGTTCAAAGAGGATGCTTAAGGCTGGTTGCTGGAGGATGCTCAAGGTGACAGTGCGGGACTGGAGAGGCGATTTATGACCCCTGGTTAAGACTCTTATGTTACAGTATGTTAAAGAATATGGTAGTTTAAGTAGGATGAGATTATTTAAAACGTTGAGCTTTGAAACTGTCTAGTGGATCACTGAGTCAGGGAATGATTATATAGATTTATAAATGGTCAGTTGCTTAAGTCTTCCGCTATATGCATTTTGAATGAGTTGTGTTTTCTTTCTGTTGGAAGGAGTCATTTGATGATTTAGAGTTCTCTACCGTAAGACGGAAGCTGGAAGAGGTAGTCTTCCGGCTGACGTCATCGGCAGATGCCGAGAGTTAATTGTTTGATGGTTTAGTCTTCCGGCTGACGTCATCGGCAGATGCCGAGAGTTAATTGTTTGATGGTTTAGTCTTCCGGCTGACGTCATCGGCAGATGCCGAAGGGTAGATGTTTGTTGGTTTAGTCTTCCGGCTGACGTCATCCGCTGTATGAGTTTTAATGAATCTGTGGTTTATTCTGTTGGTGTCCCGGTATTAAGTTTGAAGTTATGATGTTTGTGCTGCCGGTAGACGAAATGTATTTGTCTATCGGAAGGTGTGAGTGTTATTATGGAGTTTAGAAATCGGTAGATGAAGTTTGCTTGTCTACCGGAAGAAGAAGATGTTAGGTTAATGTTAGTAGTCGGTAGATGAAAGTACTTGTCTATCGGCAGGAGATGTGTTATTTTGAAGTGTAGAAATCGACAGGAGGATTGTGATGGGAGTCGGGTAAGTCTGTCTTCCGGAGGACGTCATCGGAAGAGGAAAAGTATTTGTCTTCCGGCTGACGTCATCAGCAGACGATATGCCTAGAGATCGGCATGTGTAGTAGGTCAGATACCGAAGATGGACTACCAGAAGATGTAGTGCCACGTCATCGGCAGATGATGTGAGTTAATCTATCGGAAGATGTAGTATAAATGCCATCGGCAGATGTTGTGTGTTGCCATCGGCGAGATGGAGGCCACGTCATCGGCAGATGATGTGAGTTAATCTACCAGAAGATGTAGTGCCACGTCATCGGCAGATGATGTGAGTTAATCTATCGGAAGATGTAGTATAAATGCCATCGGCAGATGTTGTGTGTTGCCATCGGCAGATGGAGTGCCTTGTCATCGGTAGATAAGTCAGTCTTTTGTCGTTGTAATTGAGTGATGATTTAATGGTCACGCGTGATGCACGTGACCGTCGGCAGATGCAAATATGTGTGCCTGCCGATAGATGTCTAATGAATCATGTGAGATGCACGTGCAGGCCGGTAGAACAACTGGATGTTTGTCGTTTAGCGATCGGCAGGAGTGAAAGTTAAATGTGGTTGTTCAGCGAACTTAAGTTAAGTTAGAATGAGATTTGATATATATATAAAAAAATATATACACCGATTACAGAGGTATAAAAGTACGGATAAGTTTAAAGGAAAGTCATGACACGTGACGATCCTCCTCGGGTCGTTACAATTATGGTATCAAAGCAAAACCAGTTTCTAAAACCGATTCTGCAGACTGCCTCCCAGCACTGACTGTCACTTGAGCACACCTCAGCAACTGTAAGTGTTTATGATTTCATGTATGTCATTAAGTTAAGTTATGCCTGTAATGAATTGCCAGGAATCCCAAGATGGTTAGAGGTCAACAGAGAGAGGCCAATGAGGATAGCAATGCTATTGCTCAGTTGACTGAGTTGGTCATGCGCCAATCTCACCAGATAGAACGACTGATGACAGCTAGAGAAGAACAAGGCAACTCCAGTACTAACGCAACTCATGATCACGGGGGTGAGCGCTTTCACCGGCTTCGACCCCCGGTGTTTAATGGGTATGTTTCAGATCCTGTCCATGCTGAGGAGTGGATCCGAAAGATTGAAGACATGTTTAAGTATGCAAAGGTTGACGAAGGGGATAAGGTCACCTATGCTGTCTTTCATTTGGAGTTAAGTGCAAGGCATTGGTGGGACTCGATCCAGAGCACCCCTAATGCCGAAGCTATGACCTGGGGGATGTTCAAGACTGCCTTCTTCGACAAGTACTTCAATAGGACTGTTCGGGCCAACAAGAAGAAGGAGTTTATGAATCTACGACAAACTGGCTCTGTGACGGATTATATATGTGAATTTGATGCTTTATCACGGTTTGCTCCCCGTATGATTGAGGATGAGGAAGATAAGATTTACCAGTTTGTTCAAGGACTGAAGCCAAGTCTGTACATGAAAGTGAAGACTGCCGGGATACATAATGTACCTTATGGTGAAGTGACGGCTAAGGCCTTGGAGCTAGAAGAGGCAGAAATGACAGCATATGCACAACGCGAACAGCCAAAGAAACTCATGAAGGACGCTCAGCCGCCACCACGTCAGAACAAGGGTTGGCAGCCACGACAGAACAGGGGACCACAGCAACAACAGCATGGAATGAAGAGGCCCCTCAACCAGAATGATGACCAGGGAAAAGGAAAGAGACCTCTGGCGCCTCTATGCCCTACATGTCAGAGGAACCACCCTGGTGAGTGCAAGTTGCTTTCTGGCCGCTGTTTCAGGTGTGATAAGACCGGACACATGGTCAGAGATTGTCCCATGCCGCCAGACCCGAACCGTGCAAGGGTTGTACCCAGAGTGTATGCATTGATGGAAGATGAGGGAGCTGATCAACATACAGTCATATCAGGTACCATCATGATTTGTGGTTTTGCTGCTTATACACTCATAGATACAGGGGCCACACACTCGTTTATATCAACCTTGTTTGTATGCAAACATAGCATAGGACCCTTACCAGCTGAAAGGTTATATAGTGTTGTGTTGCCATCAGGGAGGTCCCTACATTCAGAGCAGATTGTTAAGGGTGACGTCGTGTCCTTAGGGGATAAGAATCTCTATGCGGAATTAATTGTCATTGACATAAGAGGGTATGAAGTAATATTAGGGATGGATTGGTTATTTAGACATCATGCCACGATAAGTTGTCGATCTGGAATAGTTGATTTTAGACCCCCAAATGATAACCATTATTCCTTCCAAGCTATTCCTAAAATAAGTAAGATACCAATTATATCCTCACTAGAAATATACCGAATGCTGAGAGGTGGTTGTGAGAGCTACCTGGCTAGTGTAATAGATGACCGGGTGAAGAATAAAATTGAGCTACAGGATATTCCTATAGTCCGAGAGTTTCCCGAGGCATTCTTAGATGATTTACCGGGTATACCACCTGATAGGGAAATAGAATTTGTGATTGATACATACCCCGAGGCATCACCTGTATCCAAAAATCCTTACCGTATGGCACCTGTTGAGTTGAAAGAATTGAAGGTTCAACTGCAGGAATTGGTTGACAAGGGATTTATTCGCCCCAGCAGTTCTCCTTGGGGTGCACCAGTCTTATTTGTAAGGAAGAAGGATGGTTCTCTTAGAATGTGCATAGACTACAGGGAACTAAATAAGTTGACAATCAAGAATAGGTACCCCTTACCCAGGATTGACGATTTGTTTGACCAATTGCAAGGAGCTAAGGTATTTTCAAAGATAGATTTACGTTCGGGTTATTACCAACTGAAGGTTAAAGAAGGAGATATACCAAAGACAGCCTTCAGAACCCGCTATGGACATTATGAATTCTTAGTCATGTCGTTTGGTTTGACAAACGCCCCTGCCGCTTTTATGGATCTAATGAACCGTGTGTTTCGTGAGTATTTGGATAAGTTTGTGATTGTATTCATAGATGATATCTTGATATATTCCCGAACTGTGGCTGACCATGAAGAACATTTGAAAGTAGTTTTGACGACATTGAAGGAGCATCAACTTTACGCCAAGCTGTCTAAGTGTGAGTTTTGGTTAGATAAGGTTAATTTCCTTGGCCATGTAGTTTCTGCTAATGGCATATCTGTGGACCCAACCAAAATTCAGGCAGTAAAAGATTGGCCTCAACCTAAGAATGCCAGTGAAGTCCGCAGCTTCCTTGGATTGGCAGGCTATTACAGAAAATTCATCAAGGGATTTTCTATGATAGCTAAACCCCTGACAGGTTTGACAAAGAAGGACATTAAGTATTCTTGGACTGAAGCCTGTGAAGATAGCTTCCAGACGTTAAAACTGAAGTTAACAACAGCTCCTGTTTTGACCCTCCCAACCGAAGAAGGAAAATTTAGTGTTTACTGTGATGCTTCTAAAGTCGGTTTAGGTTGTGTTCTGATGCAAGAGGGTAAAGTTATAGCGTATGCTTCTAGGCAGCTAAAGAGTTACGAGCAAAATTACCCCACTCATGATCTAGAATTAGCTGCTGTTGTTTTTGCCTTGAAGATTTGGAGACACTATCTATATGGACAGCAATGTGAGGTGTTTTCTGACCATAAAAGTCTAAAGTACCTCTTCACACAGAAGGAATTGAACATGAGACAGAGACGTTGGTTGGAATTTGTCAAGGATTACGATTTTGAGATCAAGTATCACCCCGGGAAGGCTAACTCTGTAGCTGATGCGTTGAGTAGGATGTCAACAACAATGCAGCCCGTGGTTTCAACCATGTCTATGCCCTTAAGAACAGAAGTTCAGAAATTTGACTTGGAGATAGTTCCAGAGTTATCAGTCTTGCTCGCTGAGTTAACTATTCAACCAACAATTTTGGAAAAGATCAAGGATGCACAACAGAAGGATTCAGTGGAAAATATCAGCATGATGGATAAGTTGAAGGACGCCACCTCCGAGTTCAGTCTCTCCAAGGATGGGATCCTGAGGTTTAGAAATCGGTGGTGCATTCCTAATGATGTGGAATTGCGTAAGTTGATCTTGGCTGAGGCGCACTCCTCTTCCTTTTCCGTACATCCTGGCTGCACCAAGATGTACCGAGACCTGAAGTTACAGTACTGGTGGCCTAACCTAAAAAGGGATGTTGCTAAGTATGTAGAGTCCTGTTTAGTATGCCAACAAGTCAAAGCCGAGCACCAACGTCCAGGAGGTACTCTTCAGCCGTTGCCTATTCCCGAGTGGAAGTGGGAACACATAGCCATGGATTTCGTA
The DNA here is from genome assembly GCA_022432975.1 of Begonia masoniana. Taxonomy (NCBI): domain Eukaryota; kingdom Viridiplantae; phylum Streptophyta; class Magnoliopsida; order Cucurbitales; family Begoniaceae; genus Begonia; species Begonia masoniana. The sequence goes on from CM039507.1 coordinate 37,447,401, forward strand.
GTAGGACTACCTAAGACGACAAAAGGGCATGATTGTATTTGGGTTGTGGTGGATAGACTGACAAAATCGGCCCATTTCTTACCTGTAAGGACCACCTATACGATGGACCAATTTGCTGATCTTTATGTTCAGGAAATTATTAGGTTGCATGGGATCCCTGTATCCATTGTCTCTGACCGTGACCCCAGGTTCACCTCTCGATTCTGGAAAAGTTTGCAAGGTACATTGGGTACAAGGTTATCTTTCAGCACAGCTTTTCACCCACAGACCGATGGCCAGTCAGAAAGGACGATTCAAATACTCGAAGATATGTTGAGAGCATGTGTACTTGACTTTCAGACAACTTGGAGCAGACAATTACCTCTAGTTGAGTTCTCCTACAATAACAGTTATCAGTCCACCATTGGTATGGCACCTTATGAAGCACTGTATGGTAGGAAATGTAGGTCACCTCTTTATTGGGACGAGGTTGGTGAAGCAAAACTCCTTGGGCCTGATATTCTGCAGCAAATGTCAGATAAGATTACCACTATTCGGAAAAGAATGATGACTGCACAAAGCCGACAGAAGTGTTACGCAGATCAAAGGAGAAGGGAACTCGAGTTTTCGGTAGGAGATGAAGTATTCTTAAAGGTGTCACCATTTAGAGGAGTCTTAAGATTTGGCAAGAAGGGAAAACTTAATCCTAGATTCATTGGACCCTTCCCTGTCTTAGCAAAAATCGGGAGTACAGCTTACAGACTGCAACTGCCTCCATCATTGGATAAAGTTCATAATGTCTTCCATGTGTCAATGTTAAGGAAGTGCATGCGTGACCCGATGCAGGTCATCCAGCCATCGGATATTAGTTTAGAGCCGACACTGGAATATGAGGAGAAACCGATACAGATATTGGATTATGCAGTCAAGACTCTGAGGAACAAAGAGATCCCATTGGTGAAAGTTTTATGGACAAATCACGGCATTGAAGAAGCCACATGGGAAGGACAGCAGGAGATGTTGGACAAATATCCTAAGTTATTTGCTTGAGCAATTTTCGAGGACGAAAATTTTGTTTAAGGAGGGGTGGATGTAACACCCGACGTTTCGGCCAGGTGATTTTCTGACCATTTTCATTGTCACCCTCTTATTTAACCTTTATGATTTAAAATTTAATGTTAAGATAAATTATTACAAGTTAAGTAAAACTAGGTTGGGTGGCAGTTTTGTAAATTAAAATCGATGGATTTAGTATAAATAGGAAATGGAAACCTTAAATCTCATTTATTGCCACTGTAGCCGACATTCCCTCTCGGCGATTTCTTCTCTTCCAAGTTCTTGCTCTCGGCTACCAGAACTTTCCTCTGCCGACGACCGGTTTCGAGCTTGCTCTTCTCTGCAAATCCACACCCGAGGTATGAAATGGACAATGTAGTCATTCATTAGTAAATAGAGCTCTGTTTTCAGCTCGGCACTGAGTTCGGATATTTTTAGCAGTGGCCGAGTAGCTTTAGACTTTTTAAAATCTGAGAGTAGAAATGTCATCCCGAATCGATTCTGAGCATTTTAAGTAACCAACTCGGATTTAATCAATGGTAAAACCTGTCCACCTAGTTTCGGATTTCAGACTGCAGTGTGTCAACAGAGGAATCGGAATGACTTTAGCTATTAGATCCTAGGATGGTTTATGATTAGGACTATTAGGACTTTGTTTTAACTACTGTAATGTACATGTTTTAGGTGAAGAAGTTTAAAGGAAAGAAGCTCGGATTGCTAAGGAATCCAGGTAAGTGAATGTGTTAAGATTTCCGGCCACTAGGGCCCTACACCGCAAGGGTATTAGGAAATCACTGAAATGTTAACTTGTTGACTATGATTTGTTATTTCCACGACATGAAGAAGTTGTGTAAGTAAATGTAAAGTTACAGGATGTTCTACTTGTCCTTATGGTATGACTTTTCTCTGTGAACCTCATGTCTATGCATTATGCCCACGTTTATGATTAAGTAGAGAACATGAAAAGTAAATGTAACCATAATTAAGTGCAGAACGGGGAAAAGACTATGCTATGTATGACTCGCGAATTCTCCCACTGGTGGAGGCCGAGTAATGATATGTATGACTCGCGAAATCTCCCACTGGTGGAGGCCGAGTTAATGATATGTATGGCTCGCGAATTCTCCCACTGGGGAGGCCGAGTGATGTATCATGATTGCCGCGATAGGCAAATGATTATGTACGACTGCCGCGATAGGCAAATGACTATGTACCCCAGTCTTCCTCCCTCGTTCCCTGCCTTAATACATGTTATGTAAAGGATAAAGATGAACATGAATGAAGAATGGTTTATGAACTTATGTCCCTTTAAATTGTGTACTCATGTATATCTGTCAGCATGCATTCCTTACTAAGCATTAGGCTTATAGTTAAACCTTATGGTGTAGGTGAAGAAGGTTCAGGTGAGGATGTTATGTTCAAAGAGGATGCTTAAGGCTGGTTGCTGGAGGATGCTCAAGGTGACAGTGCGGGACTGGAGAGGCGATTTATGACCCCTGGTTAAGACTCTTATGTTACAGTATGTTAAAGAATATGGTAGTTTAAGTAGGATGAGATTATTTAAAACGTTGAGCTTTGAAACTGTCTAGTGGATCACTGAGTCAGGGAATGATTATATAGATTTATAAATGGTCAGTTGCTTAAGTCTTCCGCTATATGCATTTTGAATGAGTTGTGTTTTCTTTCTGTTGGAAGGAGTCATTTGATGATTTAGAGTTCTCTACCGTAAGACGGAAGCTGGAAGAGGTAGTCTTCCGGCTGACGTCATCGGCAGATGCCGAGAGTTAATTGTTTGATGGTTTAGTCTTCCGGCTGACGTCATCGGCAGATGCCGAGAGTTAATTGTTTGATGGTTTAGTCTTCCGGCTGACGTCATCGGCAGATGCCGAAGGGTAGTTGTTTGTTGGTTTAGTCTTCCGGCTGACGTCATCCGCTGTATGAGTTTTAATGAATTTGTGGTTTATTCTGTTGGTGTCCCGGTATTAAGTTTGAAGTTATGATGTTTGTGCTGCCGGTAGACGAAATGTATTTGTCTATCGGAAGGTGTGAGTGTTATTATGGAGTTTAGAAATCGGTAGATGAAGTTTGCTTGTCTACCGGAAGAAGAAGATGATAGGTTAATGTTTAGTAGTCGGTAGATGAAAGTACTTGTCTATCGGCAGGAGATGTGTTATTTTGAAGTGTAGAAATCGACAGGAGGATTGTGATGGGAGTCGGGTAAGTCTGTCTTCCGGAGGACGTCATCGGAAGAGGAAAAGTATTTGTCTTCCGGCTGACGTCATCGGCAGACGATATGCCTAGAGATCGGCATGTGTAGTAGGTCAAGATACCGGAAGATGGAAATGTCATTCCGCCTTACCAGAAGATGTAGTGCCACATCATCGGCAGATGATGTGAGTTAATCTACCAGAAGATGTAGTGCCACGTCATCGGCAGATGATGTGAGTTAATCTATCGGAAGATGTAGTATAAATGCCATCGGCAGATGTTGTGTGTTGCCATCGGCGGATGGAGTGCCACGTCATCGGCAGATGATGTGAGTTAATCTACCAGAAGATGTAGTGCCACGTCATCGGCAGATGATGTGAGTTAATCTATCGGAAGATGTAGTATAAATGCCATCGGCAGATGTTGTGTGTTGCCATCGGCAGATGGAGTGCCTTGTCATCGGTAGATAAGTCAGTCTTTTGTCGTTGTAATTGAGTGATGATTTAATTGGTCACGCGTGATGCACGTGACCGTCGGCAGATGCAAATATGTGTGCCTGCCGATAGATGTCTAATGAATCATGTGAGATGCACGTGCAGGCCGGTAGAACAACTGGATGTTTGTCGTTTAGCGACCGGCAGGAGTGAAAGTTAAATGTGGTTGTTCAGCGAACTTAAGTTAAGTTAGAATGAGATTTGATATATATATAAAAAAATATATACACCGATTACAGAGGTATAAAAGTACGGATAAGTTTAAAGGAAAGTCATGACACGTGACGATCCTCCTCGGGTCGTTACAAAAAATCCATTCATAACACTCCAAGTCATTGTATTGATCAAATTCAGTAAAAACATGAAAATCAGAGATTCTCGAAAACAAAGTCAAATAGCTGTAATCTCATTTACTAAAAACTTCATATACTCAATTAAATCATTATCCACTAAACCTCCACATCTGTAGACAACATGCTAAACCGCCCCATCAGTTACCATGCCGAAGCCTGAATGCACTCCTCCAACGTCCACTATTCCTCAACACGATCAGGAGACACACCTGCTAACACTTCTTCACCTACATCACAAAACTCATCTATTAGCCTAATGCTAAGTAAGTAAAGCAGTATATGAATGAAGTAAAATGCTGAACTTAAACTCCTAAATATGCAGTTTCTATTTTTCTCATCTCAGTGGCATACGCATTCGTTCATAACATGATCTGATCCCATGGTTCCCTTGGGAGTGGGATCAATTCTCCCAATGTCTACATCCTCCTACTTAATTAAGGGGCAGATGAATTCCCTTAACACTTGATCTGATCCCATGGTTCCCTTGGGAGTGGGATCAATTCTCCCAATGTCTAAATCCCTTCATAAGTTAAGGGGTGGATTAGTTCCCTTAATAGCTTGTCTGTCGCATACAGTTCATACCTTACCATTCCTTACATGAAATTCATTTTCGTAACTTTTAACAAAACATGATGCATCGACAATAGAAACATTCAAGCATACATAAACCTACTGTTTTGTGATGTAGGCCCGAAGGCACAAGCAATACTTTACTTACTTGGCTCCTGGAAATCTGTCTGGTTGCTAGCTACTTCGGAGGTCTGTTCACCTAAGTTCATACAGAATATAAATCAAGGCTTCACTAAACCTTTCAAAATATCAAACAGCGGTTCGAGAAATCTAGTTAGAAACTCTACTACCCGAGCATTCCTACTTATCGCTAAAACCCGAATCTACACTCAATCTCAGCATCCTCAAAATCCTCACATTGCAATCCTCCAGGCATTTCACCACTATACCACAAGAGAAATAAGGAAAACAAACTTACCTAAGTCGAAGGAGAACCGAGCGAGGAGAATCGCCTAGAGAGCTCGGCTGCTTGAGCTGAAAGTTTCCGAAGAGAAGAGTATGAGAAGGGGGGGGTGGCGGCTACAGTGCAATAAACCCAACCCTTATCCTTAAATACGTTACCCAACTTTTGAACATTGTAAATTACTCTAATACCCTTAACAAGTTGTTCAATAACCTTATTTAATTCATTACCTAGTCAAGTGTATTACTTTAATAATAAAAGGCTGGTTCGATAGAACCAGGTGCTACAGTCTCTCCTTTGACTACAAAAGACCTCAATTCTTGCTTGGACATTATAAGATATTCTTTGTTCTTGGCTTCTTTCCTCACCGCATAGTCTTGAGAAACTTGTTCGGGGGTCATAGGTAAAATCTTGACTGATTTGCCTCCGAATTTCAACGAATATTAATTTAGGAACCCATCATGGGTTACCTTGCGGTCGTACTGCCAAGGTCTTCCTAACAAGAGATGGCTAGCCTTCATTAGCACGGCGTCACAAAGAACCGAATCCTTATACTTCCCAATTGTAAAGTCAATAGTGACTTGCTTTGTGACCTTGATGTCGTCCCGATCATCCAACCATCTTAGCTTGTATGGATTTGGATGTGCAACGGCTTGCAGTCCAAGTTTTTATACCACCTCTTGCGATGCGACATTGACACAACTACCCCCGTCAATGATCACGGAACACACTTTATCTGTCACAGCACAGCGACTATGGAAAATGTTTTCTCTTTGACAGCCTTCTTTTGTGTGTTGTGACATGAGGGCACGTCTAATCACCATGAGTAGAGGTCCGTCTTGTGGGGGACATGCTTCATTATCAGTGTCATCCTCTTCAACTGCCGTCTCTCCCTCTTGGTCATCGCATTGACCAAGGTCGTCTCCACTTTTCCATTCTTAAGTGGACTCCTTTATAATCATAACGCGTAAGTTCGGGCAACTATTAGCATAATGTCCCTTACCTAAGCATTTATAACATTGGATATCTCGAGCCTTTTGCACGGAAGGATTGCTCCCAGTGGGTTTTTCTTTTATTGCAGGCTTACTAATCGTTTCCTTAGGTGGCCAGTTACGGTTAACAGACTCTTTTCCTTTGTTTCATGAAGTAGTAGTAGTGGTAGTAGGTTTACTGAACTCTTGGGGTCTCGGTGTGAATTTGGTAGGGTATTTGACTTTTCTCTTTCGTTTAAGTTGCCTCTCCACGGTGAGGGCAAGCTGCACGACCATATTCATGGTCTCTAGCTGTTACAACTCCATTACGTCTCCAATATCACGGTTCAATCCACGTATGAACCTAGCGACAACCTGCTCCTTAGGTTCTTCTAGTCCTCCACGCATTTTAAGCATTTCAAACTCCATGAGGTACTCGTCATGTAACGTCCCTTTCATCTCGGTCATTTCCTCTACGCACCATTTTGTACACCTATAAAGGTTAAAGGCAGTAACTCTAAGAAACAAAAACAAATAAACCTTAAAAACGTACTTATAGTTTGAAGAAGCATGTCCGTGTAGTGGCTTGCGCAGTCGAGCAATCTACAAAATCGATTTTAAAACCCGGGAGCTCTGATACCATAACTGTAACGTCCCTCAATTTCCATAATTAACTATGTAGTAACCGGTACGTGGTTTTTTTTTTTATTTTAAGGAATTAAGTGATTTTGATTTGGTTGCTTAAATAGGTTAAAGTTTGTTAGTCAAGGGCATAAGTGTAATTTGTGAAGCATGTGATATAAATGGAGGGTTTAGTGAAGGATAACCTCCATTGTTTCATCATTTTCCTTTTTCAGCTCAGCTCAGTCGACTCTTCTGGCAATTTTTCTCTCCGAATCTTCTTCAACTTAGGTGAATTCTTCCTTGATTTCTTCTTGCTGATGATTTAGGATGAATATAGGATATACATTCGATGATTGGTTTACGGTAGAACGAGTGTTTTAGGAATGCTGTGAGTGAGAGCTGAGTTCGGGTTTTGTGATGAATCGAGAATGCTCGAGGAACAGAGCTTCCAACTCGTTTCCTTAGATTTATGGATAGTTTAGAATGAAGTTTAGCAAAGATCTAACTAATACTCTGACTACGGTTTTAGGTTTGAGTAAAACCCGAAGTAGTTTGCAACCAAGCTGTTCCAGAAAGCCAGGTAAGTGGAGTATGTGTGTGCCTTCGGGACTACATCATAAAACAGTAGGTTTATGCATGTTTGAATGTTTTCAGTATGTCATGCATCATGTTTTGAAAGAATACGAAAATAAATTTGCATGTAAGGGCATGGTAAGGCAAGAACAGAATTTGTATCAAATCAGTTATTAAGGGAACTAATTCGTCCCTTAATCGAGTAAGAGGATGTATGACTTTGGGAAAATTGATCCACCTCCCATCGGACAGAGGGATCAGATTCGGCTATTAAATGAACTAATCCGCCCCTTAATCGAGTGAGAGGATTTATGACTTTGGAAAAACTGATCCACTTCCCATCGAACAGAGGGATCAGATCAGAGAACGAACACAAATGCAACTGAGATGTGAAAGTAGAAACTGCATGATTAGGATTTATGAAGTTAGCATTTCATTTCATATTTGCTCTACTTATTTAGCATTAGGCTAATAGATGAGTTTTGTGATGTAGGTGCTGAGGTTTCAACAGGTGATTTCTCTGAGTTTACAGAAGGATAGGTGAATTTGATGGAGCACATCTATGTCGCGGTTTGGTGCTCTGATGAGGCGGTTTAACTAATGTCAGTATGAGAAGTCCAAATGGATAGATGTTTTGTTGAAGTGTGTTGAGAATTTTATGACAGTGGTTGTTTTAATATTTCTGTTATGTTTTCTTTAGTTACTCTGATAGTGTTACATTGTTGATTTTAACTGTGGTTCTTACTGGATTTCGAGCATTTCATGGAGTCAAGTTATTTTGAATGATTACAGTAAAATTTATAAGTTCTTTTAGTAGTCAGAGTTGTTCATTTGTTTAGAGTGTAATGGTTAATGTGTTGTGATATTGTCGTTCGGCAGATGCAATCGGCATATGTCGATCGGCAGATGTCATTCGGCAGAGGTGATCGGTGGATGTTCGAAATCGGAAGATGTTTTCTGTTTCTGCTTCTACCGCTGAGATTATTTAGCGGAAGATGTATTCTATTTCTGTCTCTACCGCTGAGACTATTTAGCGGAAGATGTATTCTGTTTCTGTCTCTACCACTGAGACTATTTAGCGGAAGATGTATTCTGTTTCTGCTTCTACCGCTGAGACTATTTGGCAGAAGATGTCTTCTGTTTCTGTCTCTACCGCTGAGACTATTTAGCGGAAGATGTATTCTGTTTCTGCTTCTACCACTGCGACTATTTGGCGGAAGATGTCTTCTATTTCTGCTTCTACCGCTGAGACTATTTGGCAGAAGATGTGTTCAAATTTAAGACATTTAAATATTCAACACCTTTATGCCCTCGGTTCTTTTGGCTGATTGTTTTTATTATTTTAATTGTTATATAAGTATTGTTTTAGTGTTTTGTTTTAACCCTGTTTTACACAAATGATTTTTCGCTGCAAGTTTTAATTTTTTTAAATAAATGTCAAATTTTGACCGTTGAGGGAAGTTTTAAAATCTTCCCAAATTGTCATAGTTCTGTTTAGCGTTGTGAGTAGCGAACCGGGTAAAAAATTAATTCGGGGCATTACAACTTGGTATCAGAGACATTTAGTTAAACTGTTCAAAAGATTATTCATCAGTGCCGATCGTCGCATGAGAGTACTATAACAACTATAAGTGTTTATGTTAATCCTAGTTGCTAGATATTTATGAGAGTAATTAACATTGTCCAGGAATATAGCAAAATGGCTAGACGGTGCGAACTTTACCCGTGGGGAGCTATAGGTTAAGTATTTTGTGGCTTTTGGGATAAGCGGGTTGATGGGTGATTAGTTAGAATGAAATGTATAGAAACCATTATAGGATGCTTGGTATCTGGACAGGTTGTAAACAAATGTATTGAATGTCCATTTTGATGATATTTATTGGCTTCCGCTATGTAGGGACGAATAGATTGATGTTTTGATGAAATAGGTCAGATATTGATGTATGAATTAGGCTTTGATGAATTAGAGATGGATTTTGATGATTTGGAATGAGTTTTGATGCTTTGAAAATAGGTTTGATGATTTGAGTTCAGAAGTGTCGTTTTTAGGTCGGTTTGAAGATTTTAGTTTATGCAGGGGAAAAAAGGTGAAAACAGCTCTCTGGACAAAATCCAGAGAGCTAGTTGATCGATCGCCAGAAAGGGGCGATCGTTCGGGTAATGGGTGATTCAGGAATGGAAATTGTATAAGTCTCGGTTAAGTATTCTGGCAGAGAAATGTCGTCCAAAGTTGTGGGCGATAATGTCGACCAAATAGTAAGTGTTCTGGTGTTAAGTTTTCATTAAGAGTTCGGTCGATGTTGGGCAGGAAATATTAAATTAAGTTGTTAAGTTTTATTTGTGAGTTCGGTCAATAACGTCGACCGATTAATCAATGATTTAGTTGAAGGTAGATAGTAAGGGGTTCGGTTGATAACGTCGACCATTTCAGGGAGAAGTTCGGTCGATAAGTGTTCTGTTGAGAATGTCGACCGATTTCATTACAGAGGCCACGTCAACCGATCTAAGTACAGAGATCATATCAACTGAAACCCAGTCTTACTATTTCTAGCATTATTTATCTCGACCGAAGAAACCCGAGAGAAGTTAAGTGTTATTTATCTCGACCGAAGAAACCCGGGCGAAGTTAGGTGTTATATTTCTCGACCGAAGAGTTTCAACTCGAGAGGAATTAAGTGTTGATCTATGTTATAGACGTCGACCGATTCTGTTGTGGTCGTAACTCTTCATGCAATGTGTCTTGTCAACCGAAACTCTGGTTTTATTATGTTAACACTGGCACTTAAGTATAGTTTCAATTCAAGGTTTTCACACGTAGTACGTCTTCCGCTCAATGAATGCAATTGCCCTTAAACGAGTATGATTATAAGATTGAAGGAAAAGTTTACATTCTATGACATTTTTAGGAATAGTTAATTATGGAAATTGAGGGACGTTACAGGTCAACGGTTTGACTATTCTGCCGTAGGTTATGAATTTGCTGGAAGAGTTCATGCTTGTAGTGCTTTGGTACGAATCTCTTTTGCATGAGATTCTTCATCGCATCCCATGTCGGTATAGGGTATCCAACTTCACGCATCCTTTGGGCTTTCAGGTTGGCCCACCGTAATGTCGCGTGGCCCGTTGATTCAAGGGCAACAAGTTGAATTTTTACTCGCTCGGAGTAATCGTGGCAATCAAAGACCTTTTCAACTTTATCTACTCAATCGAGGAAGGTGTTTCCGTCACACGTCCCATTGAATGAAAGGATAGATATCTTGGCATTACAAAGGTCATCGTTGTCTTTACGGTAATTTGGACGGTAGTTCTCTTCCTCGTCCAATGTCCATTCGTCATTTTCTGAGTAGTCATATCTTCGTTCGTGGTGGCTCCACCCATTCGACATCCTCTCGAGGCCTCCGATCTTGGTAACGTTCATGAGGTCGTTCATTCCTTCGACTTGGAGGTGTCTCTTGAGAACTTCTTCTCTCGTGCGATATGTCTCTTCGGTTGTTCCGTCCGATTTGATCCATAACATGCTTTAATCCCAAGCTTACGTCTTTGAGTTGTTATCCAAGGTCACTAACCATTCCAGTCAAGCCATTGAGTTGTCCTTGCATGTTTGACTCGCCCTCTTGAAGAGTATAGGGTTCGGCCAATGGTAACTCTTTGTCTCGGTTTGTCTCCATGTTTTGTGGGGGTTCTCGGTTAATTTCCGTCATGCTCCTAGTCTTTACCATTGAATATTTAGGGAATTCCTAAACTAATTTAAGAGTTTGTTGTTTAAGTTTAGGATGATTCGCCAAGGAAAAGTGGGAAACTTTAAGTCTTAGAGGGAATTAGAAGTTATGAATTTTTAGATTAGATTGGCGTTGAAAGTTTGACCCATGATTTGAGAGCTTAAATGGATGATTTTGGCATTTCAAAGTTGTAGGGATCAAATTTTAGGGAATGTCTTGTAAAAGTCTTAGAAATTGAATTTTAGGGATTTTTTTAATAATAATATTAATACTAATTTAAATTGTTTAGACAAAAATCATGCAAAAATAATAATCCTACCAAAATATTAAAAGAGCGATTCAAGCAAATATTTCAAAAATGGTAATTACTAGATTAGCAGATTCTTGATTTAGGGATAATCAGAAATTTAATAGGATTCCAGCAAATGATATTTTTCTTATTTTGATGCTAAGATGATTGCTAAATAAACATGCAAATCAACGCCTATTACATTTTTAATCAAAAATGCAACACAACAAAACAAAATAAATAAATAAATAAACACAAGTTAATTGCTGGAATTTGTATGGAAAAGGAATAAAACAACAACTCAACAAAGCAATTTTGTTTTTTTAGTTAATATGATTACTTCAAATAATAAGATTAATTAATAAGATGTGATTAAATAATAAGATCTAGGAACGCTTAGAATGACAACAACTGCAGTTATTAAAAAAAAAAAAGAAATAAACAAGGCATGCATATATTAACCAACCAATTTATAATCTCCTTAATACCTAAATTTTCTTAAACAACGTGCCACAATAATAATCGATCATTAATTCCAAATTCAAAATATCAGATTCAGAATCTGGGAATATCGCAAAAAAAAAAAAAACAGATTCAAATCGGTTCTTATGGGTTTATTGTTCTTTACATTTTGCACAAACCGATTTCAACAAAAGTTTTAATATGCTTTATAGTTCAAAGGATTAAGATGATTATAAGATGAATTACTTGCTGGAAACTTAAATAATAGAAGAGAAATAAAAGAGAAACAGATTATATTAGAAAGCCAAAAAGAAAACTCGAGAAAAGGAAACCAAACCCAAAAAGAAAAAGGAAAATAAACGACCTCACCTTGGCCGACCCTCAAAACAACCGATTTGCATCCAACTAAAGTGGATGATAAAATCGATCAAAAACACTTAGAGGAAGTTCCTTGGCTCTGATACCACCTGACACGATGCTACCCAAAAAGGGAACCCGTGTTAAACCTACAAAAATACAAACAACGTACTTGATATGTGTAAGATGAATATGACCGACAATGTGATGAATAAGCGAATGAAAAATGTAGGAAAAGAGAAGTGAATAATGCATGTGAAATGAAGAAGATAGAAGAGAAAGAAGATGTAAACCCTTTGGCAACCCGAAAGCTATCTTACATGGGGCTTCTAGGGGCAAGTTTTCCTGTAGGAATAACTACCACCGTAGGGCACCAGTTTGGCTCCCACTTAGCTCGATCTTCCTAGGAAGAATGGAGGTGGAAAGCAATACTTACTAACTCTAGCAACCTTGAGCTAGTTAGTGAGGGAGTCTGCTACTCCAATCACGGATTTAGAAATCTGTGGCTTACCTTTCCGACGAAGGTAATTCCAAAACTCTCAAAAGAGGCGAAGGTGGCTTCTGTATTAGCAATGTGGCAAAAAGTTTTTCAATGTTTCTAATCAATGCCTATTTGTAGACCTAAGTGATGAATAGCTAGGGTTTTTGGTGTGTTTGTTGCTGACGATTTGGAGCCGTGGATGAGGCGCAATGATGGAGGGCCAACATGAGGTGCACACAGATGAAGGCGCAGATTGAAGAGCTGGCACGCGCTGAATCGTTGATCCGACGGTGGCTGATCTTTTGGCGCTCAAATTTGAATTTCAAAAAAACAATCCCTCCTTAGTGCCCTCTTGGTTGGGCTTTGGGCTTCCTTCCCTTTAGGGCTTGATGATGACTTGCTTCTTGGTCTTCAACCCATAGCTAATCAATATCATTCTAATCTTAACCAACAATCTAATGCATAAATTGAGTAAGGCTTATAACTCACCTTACCCTCACAAATGAGGCTAAAATGTTTGCCAAAGTAAAAAAAAAAAAAGAAAAGGAAAATACATCAAAGGTTTTCATGAAAATAAAGAAAATAAAAATGCATAATTGAAATGGTTACACTTTTGGGATGCCGAGAAGACAAATTCTCATCCGATGAAGCTCACAACTTATTTGTGTGTCCCACATCAAGAAATGCAACGAATGCTCCTGATCCAATGTGCTAATCTCCCAAGCGGATCCATCCTCGAGATTAAGACCTGCAAAATAAACAAAGTCATCAGTAAAATAGCTAAGTAAGGCAAGGGACTTTGTTTGCGATTGAGTAATAGCCCTTGTAGGCATGTCATTCTCTCCAGGTGAGAGAGAATTTGACCTCAAATCCAAAGGTTTAGTCACTTCTTCCTCATTGTTCTCATCACTAACATATGGTGACAGATCATGGACATCAAACGTAGTCGACAAGCCCTAATCACCCGGTAGGTCAATCTTGTAAGCATTGTTATTTATTCGCTCCAAGACTTTGAAAAGTCCTTCAGCTCTATGGAGTAACTTCGAGCGCCTCTTATCAAGGAACCTTTCTTTCCTCAAGTGTAACCACACCAAATCTCCTTCTTTAAGGATGACTTCTTTTCGTCATTTGTTTGCATGCTTAGCATAACCCGCATTACTCTTCCCAATTGCCTTGTGCACCATTTCATGTAACTTCTTGATTTGTTCAACCTTATTTGCTCCAGACAGATTGATAAGGTCCTTAGTTAGCAATGGTATTAAGCCCAAGGGTGTAGAAGGGTTAAATCCATATGCAACCTCAAAAAGTGTTTGGTGGGTAGTAGAATGAACGCTTCTATTGTAGCAAAACTCTAAATGTGGGAGTACTGTGTCCCAATTTCCCAAATTTTTACCAACAATGCATCTTAATAATGTTCCGAGGGTCCGATTTACAACTCTAGTTTGTCCGTCAGTTTGGGGATGGAATGAAGTACTAAAACATAGTCTTGTCCCCAATCTCCTCCATAAGGTATTCCAAAAAGCAATTAAAAATTTAGTGTCACGATCTGACACTATCGAATGTGGCACTCTGTGGAGTCGGACAATCTCCTTAAAGAAGAGGTCAGCAATGATTGCAGCATCATCAGTCTTATTATATGCCACAAAGTGTGCCATCTTGGAAAATCTATCAACGACCACCAAAATAGAATCTTTGCTCCTCGCAATCTGTGGGAAGCCCAAAATAAAGTCCATGCTAACTTCAATCCAAGAATGGGTTGGAATAGGTAATGACATGTATAATCCTTGCGGTAGGACTTTACTTTTAGTTTTCTTACATACAACGCATTGTTCCAAGAGATGGTGTACGTCCAACAACATGTGTGGCCAATAAAAATGTTTCTTAAGCATCTCAAGGGTCATTTTCTCTCCAAAGTGACCTGCTAAACCTCCACTATGAGCCTCCTTTACTAGATAAAGTCGTAGGCTACCTCGGCGAATGTATAACTTTCCTCCTTTCATGAGGAATCCATCTAAAATGTAGAATTCTCCATCGGGTTTGATCAAGTATTTTGCGTAATGAGAACCAAAATCTTCATCTGATTCATAAGTATTCTTAATCCATTCAAACCCAAAGAATCTAGTCCTCAATTCCATGAAAAGGGTTCTTTTTCTAGAAACGGCGTCTGCAACAACATTTTCATTACCCTTTAAGTATTTCAATGTATAGGGAAACCTTTCAAAAAACAAACATGATTCACAAACAGATAAAAATCCAACGATTAGATCTTTAAAGGACCATCCTTAACAAGTCTATTATTCTATCAAGGTATATATGTAACGCCCCGAGTTTTATAAACCCAGTTTGCTACTCATAACACTGAACAGAACTAAGAAATTTGGGAAAAATTTTAAAACTTCACTCAACGGTCAAAATTCGATATTCCTTAAAACATCAACATCTAGCAGCGGAAAACATTTAAATGAAAACAGAATCATGACGAATACAGACCAGCAAAACTTTGGGTTCAAAAGCGTTTAAAACTTCTCTACATAATTGTTTAAAACATCAAAACCTTACAGTGGAAATCATCCATGTAAAACAGAACCGAAAACAGAACAGATTGACGATTCTATATATGAAATTGTTCGAAACAATCCTGCGACAATTACAACCAGTTCGACACTACTAGGCGATCTGGCATCCACAGAATCCGTCGTCAACAACTTTGGTCAACATACTTGTCTACGACTCTGGACGACGAACTCCAGACAAGTGGCTCTAGACGACTAACTCTGGACAAGTGACTCTGGACGACTAACTATGGACAAGTGACTCTGGACGACTGTATTCGCGTCGTCCACCACTACATGGATTTTTGCCTATGGATTATCGTCCACAGGCTCACTTAGTTTAGTTGTCCACGGAACACGTGACTTTGTCGTCCACGGTCCACGTGACTTACTCGTCCACGGGGTTACATAAACTCATCGTCCACGGAGCATCGTCCATAGACTTATTAAGTTTGTCGTCCGCGGGCCACGTGATTTTATTGTCCATGGTCCACGTGACTACTTACTTTCACCTACAATTTGGACAACTATTCTTGTCCACAGTATGGACGACTGTTTTCTCTTATAACTCTGGACGACTACCTTGGATGATGTATTCATCCACGCAACTCTAAATCTAGACTTAGACAAAACACACTGCCTGGCGATCTTCATACGAAAGACTTCTTTCAACAGGACACAAGCACCATTCCCAGAGAGTTTTCAATCTAAAATAAAAACATTAACAGTCATTGTAATGCCCCGAACCCGCCTCGGCTCGGTGCGTCACATTCCAAACCCAACCCATGTTAATAACGATGTTCAAAATGACTTTCGTAAATTTTTCGACTCGGTTTTTGGGTTTTTCGATCCCTCAATTTTTGTTGGAAAACGTACCAAAATACGTTTAAAATATGTCGGAAAAAGTCGGGTTAAAACAAAGTAGAAATAGTATTTTTTTCAATTTTTTTTTTTCAAAATCTGCTAGGCGCGCGCGCTGGGCGCCGCGAGTGCAGGGCGCTGCTCGCGCTAGGCGCCGCGCGCGCGCTGGGCGCGCCCCGTGCGTGCCCAACCGCGTTCGATCGTGATTTTGGCCTGATCGATCGGTCCCGCTCGGGCTATTTTCACCAAAATTGACCCCGGATGCGATCGATCGTGACCCATGCCCGATCGATCAGGCCGGCTCGGGTATTTTCGGCCAAAAACGTCCTAAAACACCCCGTTTTGACTTTCCTTGACTTTCCCGACCTTTCTACACTTTTATACAAGCTTAACACCTCCAAAAATCCCGAAATTTTTACCATACACTCCCGACACATAAATCTTCAAATCCCGTATATTTTGTGGAAAACCGACTTCAAACAGATAATAAAAAAAATAGCAAACATAATCCGACGTTAATTGTTTTAAAACCAAAATGGGCGGCGTAACGCCTAAATTTCTTTAACCCGAAACCTGAAACCAAAACACGAATATATATGTTTTCAACTTCCCAAATACGACAACCATTAAACACAATACCCTCATCTCAAAAACATTAAAAGTTCATTACGAAAATATTTTTGTAAATATTCGTACTAAACACCCAATATATCGAAGTTGTTTTAAACCAAAAAGCCTTACAAAACTCTTACCAAACTTACAACATTCCCACAAAATACCAATACCCGAGGACGATGGTAATCGAGACACCCCGACAATAGCCTGCACCGGCGGACTCCGTACTTCTCTGACTGCAGCCTAATCCTCAGCTGTCTCATCTACCTCACCTGAATAGAATTCGTCACCTACACCACAGAATACAAAACATAAGCCTAATGCTTAGCAAGTAGGGAATAACGAATGAGACAACAACACAATGCAAGCAACCTAACCCATGCAGTTTCTACCACTCAGTTGTGTTTATTTGTTGTTCGTTGTTGTTCGTTACTTTAATCGTTTCATAAGTCGTGTGATTTGAGTAGGCACACATCCCATAACCGTCTAGGACGGCCAAACTCAGAATCACCAGAGCAAGACCAGACAGCTCTCATCCCATAACCGTCTGGGATGGCCATGCATAATCTCCCTCGTCGATCGTAGAATCCTATAACCGTCTAGGAATTCATACTCACGACATTTACGTATTTTAGCCAATCATCCTTCATAGAGTTCCATTCGGGGTGCTACTACCAGCACCGTATCCCGACAAGGCACACTATTCCAGATCTCGTATTTTAGCCGGTCTCTTATAGAGTTCCCTTTGGGGTGCTACTGCCAGCACCGTATCCCGACAAGGCACACTATTTGAGATGCATTGAAATTCACTTTATCTGATTACGTTCACACTCACAAACAACCATGCAAATCAACTCGTATTTTCGTTACTGAGAACCATGATGCGTGCTAACTATTATACAACCAAACACAACGAAACACAACACGAAATAAATAACCCTACCGTTCTATGGTGTAGGCCCGAAGGCGAAGGAATAGCTACCACTACTTACCTGGTTGCTCGATACGTTCACTTTGTTCAACTAAATCACACGTTCGATCACCTTCAAATAACGAAAATTCACTTAGTAACAACCTAAATAAATTATAACGATTTTTTTTTTGTTTTCTAACTAAACTAATCACACATTTCAACCTAAACTCACAACTTAACTCAAAACCCGATTTTGACACCAAAATTGACCGTCCAACTGCAAACGGTCATAACTCTCTCGTTTTTCAACGGATTTTGACGTGCCACCCCAACTCGGAAACATCTACACATCTACTATCCATTGAATCATTCAAAGTAACCAAACAAAGTAATTTGCCAACTCGAAATCCAGCAAACAGAATCGGGTATATAAGTGTTCTTCAACCATTTTTGCAGAACACTTCACTAATCTTCAATCTAACCCTCAAATCTACCTAGACCAAGTTATTCAACAACCAAATCATCAAAATAGGGAAGAAATCTAACATTTAAACCCAAATTTTCGGACTTCACATTCTAGGGTTTCCAAACCCTATGCAATCCCCCACAAAACACCCTAAAAAACACTCCTAATCTTCATCCAAAGTTACAAAAACCAAAACCCATAAAGTTTTACCTTAAAATGCCTTGAGAGAATTGAAGAAGAGGGAGGAAGGAGGTCGGCTATGGAGGAGGAAGAGAGAAAGTCGATGAGGATGAAGAAAACAATGAAAACTCACCTTTTTAACCTAATATTTTTGTCCACTTTTTCTTTTCATCCACTAACCTTTTTAAAATTATAAAACCACCCCACAATTCAACTCCAACGTGAATGACCTCATTTAATTCAAATTCTCCTTTGAATTGTCAACAACACATTCCATTGGTTGAAACATTTGACTTTTCAACCTTTGAATGTCAAATGTTCACCCCTTTTTTTTTATTTCTTCTTCTCATCTCATTTCTCCTAACATCTTAACATCTTTAACCCTCTAACCGTGTACTTCTAGACCTATACGCGCTATATAAAAGTCTCGGGTGTTACAATCCACCCTCCTTACAAAAATTTTGTCCTCAAAATTTGCGTACCTGAAAAGTTCAGGATAGCGCTCCATCATGTCTTGTTGTCGCTCCCACGTTGCCTCGTCAACGTTGTGGTTGCGCCACAGCACCTTCACCA
>CM039507.1:37466199-37518697 GCA_022432975.1 Begonia masoniana
AAAAAAAAATGAGAATTTCTTGATTTGTAACTGGGGAGATAATTAAATTGGATTACAGGGGGATGGACAGAGGAACCTAGGAAAAAACAGTAAACGAAAAGACGGTTGAAATAAAGAAGCAGAATAACATAGGATAACAAAGAGAATGAAAACAACGGAGGAGGGCATATGTAGAAGGGCTAAGTGGATGGCATGGACAATGGGCGGAAGACGTAGGCAGGGACGAAGCAGAAATATACGTAATAGCGGGCGAATATAGAATAGCGCGTAGAAGAATGTGAGGGAAAATGGGCGGCCAATATAGACTAGCGGGAGATGGGATAAGACAAAGTGAACAGAAATAGTGGCAGAGGTGAATAAGACAAAAGTGATGTATCACTGGGGATTTTACGGAAAAAAATGGAGAGAAATAAACGAATACATAAAATAGGTGTTTTAATTAATTTTCAAAGACAGGAATGGTTTTTCGAATTGGTTCGGGTATTCCAAATGAAATTAAGCCGGGGGTGGTTTATAATTTAAGAACGAGATTTAAGGAAATTTGAAGGGCGAAAAAACGGGAGGGCAAAACGGTTTAAATGGGGTTATAATGTGGGATAAGAGTAGGATATTATAGTAGTATATTATTAGTATTATTATTTATTATTATGATTATATAATTAAAACAAAAAGAAGGCTGAGGAAGCCATTCTGTTGTTCGGGTGACGAACCGCTCGGCGACGGAGAAGAAGGGAGAGAAGCGAGCGACTCGGTGACTGGTTCACCGCGACTTTATGAGGTTTTCCGGTTCAGGCGACACCGGCGAGCGAGTTCGGCCTGTTCTCCGCGCCCAAACAGGACAGGTAAGCTCATTTGCCCGTTTTCCACTCTGTTCGAGGGCCGTGAGTGACGAGCCAATTTTGGCTCGATCAAAGGCAATTTGTCTGATGTTTCAGCGTGGGTGTGCGACCCTGTCGAACTTCATCGCTGGCCGTGATGCGCCCTCTATTTGGGCAAAATCAGGAAGCCTGTTTGGGTTTGTGAGCATAGTGCTTGGTGAGTAATGGATGAGAATTGATGAAAAAAATAGAAGGAAGACTTTGGTTTATGGCGAATCGGGTTTGCCATTTGTGACTAGCTACGGTCGCTTTGTTTTAAAATTTCTTTTGGCAGGTTAAAATAAGTTATTAGAGGAGTACGTGGCCCTGGAATCGTTCGATTCGATAACCGACGCAAAAGTGATGCGCGTTCGAAGTTTTGGGTCGATTGTTAGAACACACATAGGGCCGTTTAGTTAGGGTGTTAGTTGGATTAGGTAAAATAGGTAGTTTGAGAGTAATTGGTTGAATCGTAGACTTGCTTTTAATGAAATTGAATATTGGTCGTAGTTCGAGCCGTAGGTGGACAAGTAACCTAATATCCTCAGTGGGATAGGACACCAGGTAAGTAGGGACAGTGCTTGTTTGTTGCCTTCGGGCCTACACAATTGAACAGGTAGGGAGTGTTGTGGGTTGCTGTGTTTAATTTGGTCATGCAAGTGTTGAAGGACCGGAATTGTCTAAGAGGGGGGTGAATCGACTTTTAAAATAATCTAATAATCAATTATGTGTTACTATCTTAATTAGTTTAATAGCAAATAAGGTAATTCAATATAAAGAGGCGCGTAGCGAGATGAACACCAGTACCTTGTTACGTGGTTCGGCCCAAAACTGCGACGTCCGCTAAAGGCGCAACCCTGGAAGATCTGACGGTGTCGCCTCTCGAGAAATAAACAGATCGGGATTCCGGGCACGATCAAACTGCCTTTACGATTTGGATTGAAACGTCCGGCGTCAATCCACTGCCGGTACAAGTTTGAGTTTGTAAATTATAAGCTAGGACTGACAATCTCAAAAAATGGAACTCAAGTTAGGATTTGAGAGATGTGAGAAGGAATACAGAGTGTAAAACATAACTTAGCAGTTAGGGGCTGCAGAATTTCAAATTGGCAAAAGTAGTCTTCGGCCTTTTCTTGGTATAATCTGTATAAAATTGCTTCAGGAAGGTGATGCTTATTTCTTAAATGTTAAAATGTTACCGTGGGAAGCATCCGTACTGAAGAGTATCCGTTTGCTTTCTGAAATGTGTTCGCGTCGACATTAAAAGGTTCTGGAGTTAAGGCTGAAAACGGACGTAATGTAGCATTCAGGCTAGTTTGAATTCTGGCGGAAGTTCCACCGGCAGATGCAACTATGAAGCAGCGACCACGTAATCGGTGGAAGCAGTTGAATGCAATCGGCAGGATGTATCCTTAATTACATCGGCAGATGCATCCTTAATTTCTCGGCAGATGAAGCCTTAAAATGCAGCGGCAGATGATCCTAATTTTATCGGCCGGTGCAGCTTTAGTTAGCATCTTCCTTTTGGGTTTAGTCAATCGGCAGGAGCTGCTTCAAACATCATCGTCAGATGTTCTTCAAAAGCATCGGCAGAGGCATCATTCTTTGTCGTGTAGCGACTCGGTATATGCAAGCCTGTTTTGCTATTATTTGATATCAAAAACGATGTATTAGACAACTCAAATACCCTTTTCAAGGGTATTTCCAAATAAACTTCATTATTCATTATTCTCTTTAAATACACATAATCAATTGTACAATATGATACAAATAATATATCAAAAACAAATTATGATTAACAATCTATAAGTCCAACACTCTCCCCCCTTTTGATTATGACATATAATTGCTTAACTTTGATTACTCCACCATAATTTAGGCCGCTCCCCATAGTATATGATTTTATCAATTAACCATTCAGAGCAATCCAGAATCACAGAGTATATCCAAAGAATGATATACCATAGACTAATCTTAGTTAGATCATCAAATATAGTATTCTTCCCCATGACAATTATTCAAAAAACAATGAATCAACATCAGAGTTGTTTTAGTAAACACAAATAGTCATTAAAAGAACAATATGCAAAAAAAAAGGGATATAACTAAAAATCACTATTTGAAGAGATCTAAATGACGATTCCAAAGGCTCCTCTGAACATAAGAGGGCACGTCCGGGGGGATTGAAAAATGCATCCCCACCAGAGCTTGAAGAAAAGGCAAGATTCTCGAGGATAGGTGATGATAAACCACATGCCAAACAAGTAGCAGGAGGTGGAGAAGGCCGCGGGACACCTCAGTCCAAGCAAGGAGGAGACTCGACAGAAGGACCAGAACACACATCCATACATGGTGGAGGAGAGCTTCCAATGGACAGGCTAGAGGAGAGGACGATGCAGGAGCAGAGGAAGATGGAGGAAGTGGAACTTGAGCTCAGCCTCAGGAATATATAGGGAAATGAGGAGCACATCTCAATAACGAGCATGGAGAGGCGGAAGAAACAAATCTTCATAGCAAGCCTCGGGAACACTGAGACAGACTTGATGGTTCGGGTTCAGGGTCAGGTTCGGTGTAAAAGCGCCGGCAATGGAAAGATGGAGTTCTCCAAAGTTCCTGACAACAGCGCCTACACATCAACTTTTGTAGACGCAAGGCCAAGACCGGTATCCAAAGCAATTGCCCGTCCTGATGATTCTTATCATTTTATTTGGGGGGACTGAGGGCAGTGCCAAGGTTGTAATAGAGGCTTGACATCTCATATACTGAGCCCAGGGAAGGAAATCGCCTGTGAAGTCAGGACAGGGAGATCTGCAGTAGGAGTATTGGAGAGAAAGGGTTGAGACTTGCAGAGCGATTGGAGCAGGTGAATGGTGCTGGCGGGAGCACTCTGGGATCGGGAGATGGAGGAGCTGAAGGTTCATGGGTGGAGATGTAGGAGTGAACGGTTCATGGTTGGAGATGGGCGGAGCTGGAAGATGGGAAGGAAGTGTAGGGGAGAGGGAGGTGGAGGAACTGGAGATGTTAGAGCTGGAGGACCATGGAGGAGTATTAGAGGACTTGCTCGCATCCCGGAGAGATAGAAGGAAAACACAAACCGGCTTAGAAGGTTAGTATGAGAGAAGGTGAGGTGAAGAGGATGTTCGGAATAGGGAGAGACACAGATGGGGAAGCAGAGGTGGCTCTGAAATAGGTGCTAGGAGGAAGGGCAATCCTGCGCCTACGCCACTAGCGGAGAAGGGGGGGGCTTGAATACTGAGATTGAGAAATACCACGGTCTGGAATCTGTTTCATCTACCCTTCAGCAGTGATCATCTGGAGGAAAGTTTCTGTTTTCCCGCTGAAAGGTGCCCTGCAAAAGAACCTTTTCTTAGCCTTTATCCACAGCAGGTTTTCTCTTTTGCGATTTTGTTGAAATCCATCCTGTTGTATGAGGTGGAATAGAATAGAAATTGGAGGGCATAAGTCTCACAGGCTCCTCCCTCAGGAAGGAAACCTCAAAGACGAGCAAATAACCGCATAGGAGAAGCAGATTATACGGTAGTGAAGTAGCCTGGAGGATACAGATAGAATCATCCTTCGAACAACTAATCTAGTCAATGTTGAAGGGGTGTCTTGAAAGAGATGGCAACCCGGACCAACAGTTCATTGCGCTCACCTCGTCCTAATGTTCACCATTGGGAACAATATTGAAACAATCATATGACGAAAAACTTCTGGCTTAGGGGCAGCGTTTGCCTTTAACTGATCAGGTGTATGAATGGGTCCACAGCAATTTCCCTTAGAAACAGTATAGTCCATCAGGCGTCCAAGAAGAAAGGTTAGCTCAGGTGTCACATAATGTAAGGGCAGTTATCCAACTGAGGAGCTCCAGAGGGAATTATGGATTTAGGAGTAATTGATATGTGAGTAATTGTATAACGTAGTCTTAATGAAAGGGAAAGCAGAGGTTAAAGCTAAGGTTTGCAGAAAACTCTAATCGTCTTCCGGGTAGTAGAATGATTCGGTCCAGCAACGAGACCTTTAGCCCGCGACCGCAAGGGTTTCATAAAGTACATCCGGCTGACTCTTCAAAAGAACATGACCCTACTAGGAATTCCGATTGATTTGAACGCTAGTCATGTGGTACTTACTCAGAGTTGAGGAAGAAAGTAGAAAGAAGGTTGGAAACTGATCCACGCGGAATCTCTCGGACATGAAGATCAGAAACTTTGGCCTTCTCCTGGTCGGTTTGGAAACGGCGCAAGGCGATTGACCTTGAGTTACATTTCTAGTAGAGGATTGACAGAGAAGATTTGGTAGGGCAGGGGTTTACAGAAAGAGCGTGCGAAAAGTAAAGTGGTCTGGGGACGAAGAATGAATTTTAAAAAGAAAAAACTCATGTCCGACGAAGAAGGACATCGTGTCGGTAGATGAGGAATAATCGTCCGATGGGTTACAGTGGCGGCGATTGAGCAGTACAGCTTCCGATGGGATAGAAAAACTGCATCTGCCGATAGGAGATGTAACTACCGAGCTAGGCAGAAATACACCGTATCTCCGGGTTCACAACACGAAACACACAATTAATTAGGATCTAATAACCAGAATTACCTATTTTTCCCAACCTGAAGGAGTCCTAGCTGATTTAATATTTATTGAAGGTCTTCTTCATCCAAAGGCTTGTAAATATGTCGCAAGTGTCTAAGAATTAACAAACTTAGAGTGATCTATCTTTGAACTGATCTCTAATGAAATGAGACCTACATCAAATGTATGGTTCTAAGTGCTGAATAGGATTCTTAGAATGTGATGGCATGGTGTTAGCACACGAATAGGGAATCCTATCATAAAACAGAGGATAGTCTTCTAGTGTTTGTTTCATCCCTAACATCTGTGCACAACAACTGCCTGCAGCAAGATATCACTTCTGCAGATGAGGAGTGACACGAATCGTTTCTAGAATACCAAGACATAGGGATTATCATAAGAATGAAAGTGCAACTGGTGCTCTGCCTATGTCAACTAGACTACCCGCAAGTCAGAATCTGATATCTATCAGATCAAGAAGTTCCTAGGATTACCATTAAACCTAAGTCATAAGCCCACTCAACTATTTGAAAATCCTTTTCTGCAGAAAATGAGATCTTTAGGGGCAGCCTGAAACCTAGCACCTAGGCACACACTAAAGAGATATATGGCTATACAGTTAGTATAACAAGTGAACCAATCATACCCGATATGTCTTATATCACACTTATACCATTTTCCTCCTGTCCAATTTAGTAGTGGTAATCATGGGAGTTCTAGAGATTTGACAGATTCTAAAACCAAAACTCTTAAGGAGTTCATAATATACTTTTCGGGACAGAAGAAAATTCCATCAGGATTGACTCTCTGGAATCCTAGAAAAACTTTAACTCCCTTCATTCATTTCAAATTCAATTTGCATGAGGGAAGAAAACTATTACACATGTTGACATTGATTGATCCAAAAAATAAGGTCATCGGCATATATTGAACCAGCGAATGTCCGTTCCTTTTGCCTGGTAAACAGAGTTGAGTCGGTGTTACCCCTTTTTTTTTTTGTGAAATTCCTTTCCAAGGAAATTCCCAATCTGCATACCAAGCTCTAGGAGCTGCTAAGACCATAAAGGCTTTCATAGTCCTACACATGATTCGGTTTAGAAAAGCTTCAAAGTAGGGGCTAGCTTAAATAATTCTTCCTGAATATAAACCTTTAAGAAGGGACTCTTTAAGCCATTTGAAAGAGTGTGACGTTTTTGTAGAAAGCATGGCTCAGAACAATTACCTAATGGATTCGATCTAGCACAGGTGCAAAGGTTTCCTCAAAATTATTCATTCTTCTTGAGTGTAAACTGTAGCAACTAGCATAGCTGATTTCTGACCACGCTTCCATTTGCATCAATTTGGTCTTGTAAACCATTAGGTCAATACTGGGATGATCTTAGCTTGGACAAAGTTCCCATACCTTGCTCCTTCAAATTGATGTAGCTCCGCTTGATAGTAAATAGTTTCATTCCACCGGCTCTCAAATCTTGGTTCTACTTGAGATTAAATGCCACATTGGTTTGCAGAGATACTAAGAGCGATCTATTCTTACTCTTACAAGAAGGTCACAAGACCTCATCTATGATGATTTTGACAATTTCCAATCTCTAGGTAAAGTCGGATTTCATTGACACGAATTATATCAAGCGATGTAGGTGAAGATGGTTCTTTAAGATTTTTCTGCTGAGAAGGACAGTAGGTTTTTTCTAAGGAAAGAGAGTCTAATGGCAATCACACCACTCTCATCCCCAATGTGGGCTGAGGAGACTCATCAAAGTGACAGGAACGGAGTCCTATAAAACAAGAGTTCTTCTATTGAAAACTCTGTCATCGGCTTAATGGTCAAAGAATACTAGAAAAAATGCAAGATCGGATTTGGAATCAAATTTTCTAAGTTATCCTTAGTATTAAGAAATGAAACTTTGCAAACGAAAAGCTCTAACAGACTGAAAGGAGGAGTCTGCATTCCAAAGTATAGGGAGTTTTCTCTCGCATAGGTCTATGGAGACCCGATTAAGCCATATTAGGGTCCATTAACCTAAAATCATTGTCCCACTTAGCTATTTGAAAATTCTTTTAACAGCAGTTAAGTGAGATTCTTTAGGAGAAGCTTGGGCATCTAGACATAAAGCCCACTATGGAGGATGTCAGGTAGCCCCTTATGCATGTGAGGGATAGAAGGGATCCTATCAATAACTATGTACTTTAATATCAACACGTGTTCCATTCACGTCATTGTCCAGGTTTCTCGTGGTGCTCATGAGAGTTCTAGGAGGACTTAGAAGACTCGAATCCAACAATCGTTAAGGAGGTCTTTGATGTATTTGATTCATAAAAAAACCCATCTGGTTTGACAAATTAAAAATCCTAGGAGAATTTTCGCTTTCTTATCATTTCAAACTATTTGCATCAGAGTGGCAAATCATCACAAAGTGATACATTGTAGAACTGAAATATGATGTCATCACCATAGATTAACTATTAGAAATGTCTTTGTCTCCTTTGCATGGTAAAACAGACTGGGATTACCCTTTTTGAACTTTTTTCTTCAAGGAACTTCTCAACCTTCATACCCCGATCTCGGAGTTTGCTAAATCAATATAAGGCTTTCCTAAGCTGACACATGATCAGGTCTTATGACAAAAAAGATTCAAAACCTGAGTGGTCCACATGAGCTCTTCTCGAAGATACCCATTAAGAGAAAAGAACTTTTTACACCATTGAAAAAGTGTGAAATCTTTTTAGGGCAAGCAAATGAGAAGAGAATAATTGAATCTAAAAGGGGGGGGGGGAGCGTTTTGTAAGGAGCAAAGGTTTCTCAAAGTCAATTCCTTCTTTTGAGTAACCCTTTGGCAACTAAACTAGCTTGTTCCTGACAAATCCCATTTTATCATCTTATTCTTAAATATCCATTTGGTTACCAGTAATGGGTGATTATCAGGTGTGGAACAAGTTCCAACTGTGTTCCTTTGTGATTGGTTTAATTCATGGTTGCCATAGAAACTATCAATGTTCATCCAAGTCGGTTCTTCAAACGTCTTAGCTATATTGGTAAATGAAGGTTACATTTGCACATAGATTTCAAAGGAGGCTCTGTTTTGATCGAATGTTGGAGTACCTAGAACTCATCTAAAGGATGATCTTTTAATATTTCAATCTCTGAAAGAGCAACATTTTTCATCCTTGACTAGAACATGATCTAGCGGATTTGACGACGAATCTAGAGAAATTGATCTTGAATGGTTTTCGCGGTTTATAAAGGAGGGAAGAGAATTGAATGCCTTTCCTAAACTATCATGATCATCCCCGTTGGTTGGGGTGAGGGGTTTCATCCAAAAATTGCCAGCATTCGATTATTCTACAAATTAGTGTTCTTTTGTTGAATTCATATAAGCTTTATGGTTAATGATATCAAGAAAATAGTCCCAAGGATCAGTCTGGAATAGAATTTTCCCAAGTTATCCTTTGATGTTAAGAATGAAACATTACAATCAAAGGCTTTAAAATAATGAACATTGAAGACTTGCGTTCAATAGTTAATAGAGGGTTTTTCTCTAGAATCAGTTTATGGAGACACGCTTTAGTGCATAGCAATGCTGTGGAAACAACTTCTGCCCAGAAATATTTTAGAAGGGAGTTTTCATTGAGCATGGTCGAGTACGCTCTGAAGGGTACTTATTTTTCCTTCAACGAACCCCATTGGGTGAGGGGTTTAGGGGATGAGAATTGTTGCAATTTCATGTTTGAGACACAGAGTTCCACTTTTCAGTCTCAAAGTTCCGCCAGATCCATACGGAATAGCAACAATGGCGATCCTTTCATTTGAAACTCTATTCTAAAGCTAGAGAAAGGTATCAAAAAAGTTTCATCCTGATTTTAGAACGAAGACTCAAGTGAATCTAGAAGAAATTATCTACAATGACAACGGCATAAGTTTGCCTCTGGCTAGCGATAATGGAAGGACCGAAAAGGTCCATGTGAAGTAATTGTAGAGGTTAGGACCGATGTGAACGGCGTTCTTGAGGCAAAAGAGCTTTGGGTGCGTGCTCATTCGACAGCAGCACAAACTTATCCTTGTCAATGATAGTTTGGGAATTCCTCTAACAAGATATATGGAGATCTTAGCTAAGGTATCCTTACCTACATGAACTACCTCTATGCAAGACACTATCATAGAGGATTTTCACAGCAAAAACCCTTCTCATTCACACATCAAAATAATTGTAAGTTAATAATATCTCTATCCTCTTCCATAACCTCTGAATAATAGATTTATGCAGACTATCTTTAATCACCACACGTATCAGAGTTAAAATTACTTTATACCATTAGCCATAGTATTGAAGGATGCTACTAACTTGGCTTACTTTACAATAAAAACATTTCAATGATTCGGGTTTGAATGGTTACGCTCTTGCCGATGCCAAACACTTTTGTCCTTTTGATTTCCAACACGGTGAAATTCCCGTTTCTTCTGTGATAAAGACAAATTTGTTGAGTTCCGTATATGCGCGAGCATCCACTATCAAGGTACCAGATTTTTACGGTGAGAGCAGTCAACCTACAAAACAGTATCAGTAACTTCTTAGGTACCTAATCTTTAGGGCCTAAAGTTAGGTTTGGTCCCTTAGTAACCATGGTATCCCATGCCAGGTTTAATCTTCCTCATTTTAGTGGACTTATGGATTATGTCCTACTTCATTACAAGAGGCACTGTGGACGATATAACAAAGAAATTTTTTTATAGACTTTTTTTTAGTAGATCTTTCATAACCTAATCCGGCTTTGTCAAATGTTCACTCTTGATACCTAATAGAATGTTTCAGTTCTTGCTTCCATTTGTAAAGTCAAGACTAATCATCAAACCGTCATTTTTAGTCTTGAGTTCACTTTTTCCTTTTCATGTAAATTACTGTCATAGCATTGCTTTTTGATTAAGTTTGCATTTTTTTCGTTTAAACAAGTGTATTTAGTCGTAAGCTGCTGATAGTGCGGTTGGACAGATGAATCAGATTGAAGCATCAGTCAATTAACTCAACAGCTTCCTCATCATTTGATGATGTATCACTGACATGCGGTCTGTGAGAATAAATAACATCATCTGCGTGTGCAATTAAGCATAGCTTGACGGACTTCTTCATCTTTGAAGAAGTGTCACTCAATATCATCCCATGTAGCTTTATGGCCCTCTTTGAACGCTGGCCCCTCTTGGTGTGAGGAATCGACCTTGATGTTGTCTGGTTTCCCGCATTCAAAACAGGTACTCTCCTGCCTTTTGAGCTTTTCCTCTTTGAGATTTCATCTCATCATTATTTTCCGTCTTGAAGAATTTGCTAAATCATCTCGTGATGAGAGGCGATATTTCTAATCATCTTCTTCCTCGGATTCCTATTGTTGCTTGAACGGCTTTGGTGCAATATCTTTCTTTTTGTTGATCTCTTTCACTTTGAGATCTTCTTTGTCATTGGCTCTCATGGTTATCTCATGAGTCATTAGAGAGCCAATGAATTCTTCTAGCTTGAGAACCTTGAGATCCCTAGCTTCTTATATAGCTGTCACTTTTGGTTGCCAAGCTCTTGGTAAGCATCTCAGAATTTTCCTGACAAGTTCTTCATTTGGATACACTCTACCAAGCACTTTTAAACCATTAGTGATGTTAGTAAAACGAGTAAACATAGAACTAATTGATTCATCCTTTATCATGGTAAATAGTTAGACTCAGGTACTAACATACTCATTTTACTTTCTTTACTTGATTTGTTCCCTCATGTGTAATTTCAAGTAAATGTCATATTTTTTGTGCACTCTCACAACCTTGTACCCTATTGAATTCATCTCTATTCAATGCACAATATAGAGTGTTTATGGCTTTAGCATTTAAACTTAAGTTTCTCTGTCCGAGTCAGTTAGTCACAAGCCAATTTTGGGATACTAACTCATTTTCCAGTTTTCATAGCTTTAAATGGCATCATTTTCTATAATGTTCTATATGTCATAATCCATAGCCTGAATAAAAATTTTCATCCTAGACTTCCAATATACAATCATTTCTATAAAAAAAATGGAGGCCTAGAGATAGATTGTCCTTCTACATGTGCAGTATTTGTGTTGAATGCCCATTTCTAGATATATCACTATACTTTTAATCATAATTTAGAAAAAATATTAACCTGATTAGACAAATATTACCCTTTCTCTGATACCAATTGAAGGATCGTGATTGTCTAAGAGGGGAGGGGAGGGGGTGTGAATTAGAAATTTCTTAACCTAATAGTTTTTAACAATGCAAATTAGGTTTATTTTATCTACTCTCTTTGCATGCAATTACTAAATTATAGCAGATAAGCAAGCAAATTAAGTAAGAGAGAGAAAAAAATTGACACCGAAGTTTTTAACGTGGTTCGGCCCAATCCTGCTTACTTCCACACTACACGGCTCCCTCTTGAAGATTCTTCTCTTCTCCTCACGAGAAATCTAGATCGAACTTCATGGGCGTCGATCTACTGCCTTTACACTTTTGAATTGAACTTCACGGGCGTCAATCTACTACCTTACAGTTTTTTACACGCTGAAGATATTGAGCATAGAAAACACTCTCTCAAAAACTAAATTTCAAGTTATGATAGGTGTAAACAAGATTATCGCGTAAGCTCGTAGGAGTTCAGAGTGACTGTTCAAAAGATTAGCAAAAAGTTCTTCTCCCGAGCTTCATTCTTCTTTTTATACTCTTGTCTGTAATCTGCGTCTCATTCAAAAATATGACTGTTGGAGAGCATCCTTACGCAGAAAAATAGCCGTTGAGATCTGGAGTCACTATCACTCGCGGTCTTTAATAGTCTGGTTGTTAAGACTCCGGACGTTCCCCTTTGGATGAATGAGTGTGAACGAATTCATTTGGTCTGATATTTGACGAATGCTCGTCGGACTAATGCTTCGCATGAATTCGTTGTTGTCATACATTTTGGACGCTTGCTCGTTGGACGAATACTTTGGATGATTACGCGTCGAACGAGTACTTTGGACGAATGCGTCTATCTTTACTTTGGACGACTGCGTCTGTCTTTACTTTGGATGATTGCGTCTGTCTTTACTTTGGAAGACTGCGTCGAACTAATAACTTTGGACGACTGCGTCTGTCTTTACTTTGGACGATTGACTTCGGACTAATAACACTTAACCAAAAACGTCAGAAACATAATACCTTTTTCAAAGGGCATTTACAGATAAATGCAATAAACACAGTAATCCAATTATTCAGTTTATATATTTTATATTAATCACAATCATCAAAAATATAATTAGACTTAAACACTATTTAAGTCAACACCGACTTCGTCAGCCGATCCACAATAACCCAGACAATCTAGATGCTGAGGAGTCATCAAAAAATGAGTAACGAAGTCCATGGTGACTGCCTCCCACTTCCACTCTGGAATAGGCAATGGCTGGGGCAACCCTGCTAGCCGCTGGTGTTCAGCTTTGACTCACTGACATGTCATACACCGAGCCACAAACTTGGCTACCTCTCTCTTCATGCCAAACCATCAATACTGACGCTTTAGATCCTAATACATCTTTGTACTACCCGGATGAATAGCAAAACTGGACCTGTGAGCCTCATCCAGGATGGACTGCTTCAAATCGGCGAGGTTGGGAACTGCTACCTTACCATAGTAGAACAGATCACTATCGCCGTTCACTGACCAACCCTCAAGCTGTTCCCCATTTTGAAGCTGTCCCACTTTCGTTACAAGCTCATCATCTAGCCGCTGTAGTTGCTTCACCCTAATAAGCATCGAAGGTGTAGCCACTACATGGTAGATATAAGCCGTACTCCCAGAATCATGATAATGAAACTCAAAATCACTGATAGTCATCGATCTCTTCCACTCATCTCGAATCAAACTGGCTATGGAAGAACGAGGATATCGGCTCAATGCATCAGCAACAGCATTAGCCTTGTCGGGATGATACTCCAAGCTAAAATCATAATCCTCCAAATACTCCATCCACCTGCGCTGCCTCAAGTTGAGCTCTTTCTAAGTGAATAAGTACTACAGACTCTTATGATCGGAGAAAACCTGGAAGCTGACTCCATATAGATAACTCCTCCACATCTTCAAAGCGAAGACAATGGAGGCGAGCTCTAAGTCGTGGGTAGGATAGTTTCGCTCGTGGGGCTTCAACTGTCGGGAAGCATACGCCACTACCTTGCCCTGCTACATAAGAACGCAACCAAGGCCAACACCTGAAGCATCCGTATAGACTTCATATGGAACGTCCCATTGAAAACTGTCAGAATCGGAGCACTGGTCAATCTCCGCTTCAACTCCTCAAATACATTCTGACAATCACCATACCAAACAAACTGCACATCCTTGCGAGTGAGTTTGGTAAGAGGCGTGGCAATAGAAGAGAAATTCTCCACAAAATGCCGACAATATCCTGCCAGGCCGAGGAAGCTGCTAATCTCAGAAACATTCTTGGGTGGTTGCCAATCGACTGCGGCCTCAATCTTCGCAGGTCACCCTTTCGGGAAATCACATGACCCAAGAATTTTACCTCAGTCTGCCAAAAATCACACTTACTTTGCTTAGCATATAGTTGGTGCTCCCTCAGAGTTTGCAGGATAATACAGAGATGGTCACTATGTTCACGGTGGTTCTTCGAATAAATTAGGACGTCATCAATAAAAACTACCACGAACTGGTCTAAATATGGTCGAAAGATCCAGTTCATAAGATTCATAAACACCGCTGGGGCATTAGTTAGCAACAACGGTAGCACTAAGAATTCAAAGTGCCCATATCTAGTTGGGAAAGCAGTTTTTGGTATATCTGCCTTGCGAATCTTCACCTGATGATATCCCGTCCTCAAATCAATCTTTGAGAAATACCGTGAACCTCCGAGCTGATCAAAGAGATCATCAATACATGGCAACGGGTACTTATTCTTCACAGTAACATTGTTCAGCCTCCGATAATCAACACACTACCTCAATGATCCATCTGCCTTCTTGGCAAATAAGACGAGAGAGCCCCAAGGCGACATACTCTCTCTAATAAACCCTCTGCTCTGCAAATCATCTAACTGCTTATGCCGTTCAACTAACTCAGTGGTTGTCATCCTATACGCAGGAATAAAAACTGGAGTGGCTTCCAGAACGAGATTGATGCAAAACTCGATCTCTCAATCTAGAGGTAAACCCGTAGATCCTCGGGAAAGACGTTATCATACTCTCTGACAACTGAAATATCCCTCCCTGGCACCGCGGTTTCAATGTCGAGGTCCATCGACCAAAGCCCTCCATACCGTTCTAGTCTGCTCCTGCCTCCCAAGCATACTCTAAAGAGTGAGTTCACAATTCCCGCACAGGGACCTCTTTTATAAGCAACCACTCTACCAGTCTTTGAGGTAAAAGTGACCCACCTCACATGAAAATCAATCAGAGCCTTATACTTCATCAGCCAATCGCAACCCAGAATGACGTTGAACTGACTCTTGGGAAAGTTAATAAGATTGGCTGAAAATTTATAGTCGCCGATAACCACACAGACTGCTAGACATATATCAGTAACTCTGCTCTTGTCGCCCAGCGGAGTGTTCAAAAGAAAGGAACCCTCATCTTCTCAATGGGTAACCTTAACACTTCAACAAAGACAACAGAAATAAAAGATTGCGACACCCCAGTGTCAAACAACACCCGAGCAAAAGTGTGAAAGATAAGAATCGTACTGTCAACAACTGCCGGCTGATCAGGCACTGGATAATAATCGGCCTGGTCCACTACATAAGATTGGCCGACAACTCCCTTGCCCTTACAATCGCGACCACGTTCGCTGCCCCTGGATATAGATCCTTAAAATCCTGCTGTCCTCTGCTGCTGCTGAGGAGGTAGACTTATAACAAAGGGCTGCCCAGTGGGTCGAGAAGGAATAACACCAAAAGGCCTATCCTCTGCTCTGTGCTGGGGAGTCTGAAACTGTGTCTGCTGGGAAGGGGGTCGAGGCTATCCCCGGTTCTGACCTGGCGAAGAAAATGACCCAGTAGATGTAGGAGGAAAGAATGAAGGTCGTGGTTGTTGCCCCTGTGGCTGGTTAAGCGGGCAGTTCCTCATGGCATGACCCGGCTGGCCACAAGTGTAGCAATTGTAAGGAAAGTATCTGTTACCCCCAGATGAGCCCCCACTAGAAACAGAAGAGCGGGTCGTACTGAAACTCTGGTCTGACCCCTGCCGCTGGTTCCTCTTGGAACTCTTCCTTCCGGAATGTCAGTTGTCTGACCCATGTTGTAAGGTACCACTGCCCGAGTTGCACATCCTCTCTATACACAAGGCGGCCTCATACATTCAAAGCAAAGAATCATACGGGTTGACCACCACAATCTGCCTGATGTTGAAGTTCAACCCCTGAACAAACTTCATAGCCTGTGCCTCCAAGTCAACTACACCAGAATAAGACACCAGTTGGATAAAACGGTTGTAATAATCAGTCACTGACATGGACCCTTGGACAAGCTCATTGTACGCCTTGGTCATGATACCCCTGTACTCTCTACTGCTAAACTGACCTCGGAACAGAGAGATAAACTCACTCCACCTCATAGTGTCGATGTTATGCTGACTGCGGATCGCGTTCCACCAACGCCTAGCTGCCTCCCTCAGAAAATAAGCAGCTAGCGTAACCCTAGACTCCACTGGTGTCTGGAGAGTCTCGAAGTTGAGCTCCATCACCTTGAGCCAATTCTCTATTAGCATATATAGTTAGTAGTTAGAATTTAGTCCGGTCCTAAGTTTTCTAGTCCATTTGTAATTTATGTCATGTCATTATTCATCATTACTTTTTCCTCTATACTTGTACATGTTTTACAGTTTTCAAATCATAATAAAAAATCTTCTTCTTCATCTTGCCGCCATAGCCTTCTCCTTCTCTTCCTCTTAATGTTTCCTGGTTTGAAAACCAACAGATTGCAAAACTCAACGTGGTATCAGAGCTAGAAATGGCCTCATCTAGTTCGACTGTTCCCTCCTCTTCCTTTCCCTCTCCTACGGTTTCTACCTCCTCTCCTCTGCCTTTGTTACCCACAGCAAACCAAACTCTCACAGTTAAGCTCAATAACTCAAACTACTTGGTCTGGAAGGCGCAGCTCCTCAATGTCGTAATTGCGAACAGCATTGAACATCTTCTGGACCCCTTCTCTCCCCCACCTCCCAAATTTCTGGATGCAACCTCCACCCAAATAAACCAAGAACACACCCTCTGGCAGCGACACAATAGAATCGTCATGAGTTGGTTTTTTGCCTCCATGTCCGAGGACCTTCTACCTTAGATTGTTGCTTTTTCCACTGACAGTGAAGTCTGGTCAACCCTGGAACGCCTTTTTTCATCCTCCTCCTTGGCCCGAATCACTAACCTCTGAAGCCGTCTACACTTTCTCTCTAAAGACAGCCTCTCAGCCTCCAGCTATTCCCAGAAATTTACTGCCTTGTGCAATACTCTTGTGGCAGTCAGCGAGCCGGTCAGCTACAGAGATAAAATTATCTACTTCCTCAACGGTCTGGGCAGCGAGTACAATGCATTCGTGACCTCGGTTACCAATCGTGTCGATGAGCCTCAACTGGAAGAAGTCTAGAGCCAGCTTCAAAGTTTTGATTTCCGCCTGGAAAAAAAGAACTCCGTCATCGCCCTTCCGGCGCCGGCCCAAATGCAGGCGCACTTCGTCTCTCAGCGCCCCCATCGGCCGTCGTGGAACTCTCGCCAGACTTCCTCTGTTTTCCCTTCTTTCTCGCCTGCTCCTTTTTCGCGTGGACCTGACTTCTCTTAGTAGGACGGGCAATGGCGACCCAATCGGCCAAATCGGCTCCGCTGCCAGATTTGCAACAAACTAGGCCATTCGGCCCTGCGCTGCTACAAACTTCCCTCTGCAGCCCAGCTCGCCTACTCACCAACCCAAGCCCCGGCCCAAGCCCATTTCACTTATTCCCTAACCGACCCACCCCCAGCCCAGCCCTCTTATCATCCACCTCCTACCCGCCCAGAAGCCTACCCTTCACCAGACCCGGCCCGCTCCGCCTTTCAATTTCCTTTGCTCGTCTTCTCCCCTGCTCCCCGTCAGCACTCTCTCGGCCTCCTTCCTACTCCTTCTCTGTCACCGGCCACCCCTTGGATTCTCGACTCCGGCGCTACCCATCATTTCATGCTGGATTCTCATCTCCTCAGCCACCCTCAGCATCTCTCCTCTCCGTCGCAAGTAGCCGCCGCTGAAGGTAACCTTCTTCCTCTCTCCAAATTTGGTTATGTTTCTTTTCCGGCGATTGGCTGATCCCTCAACTTACAGCATGTCTATCACTCTCCCACTCTGTCTCATAATCTCTCAAGTGTGTCTAAACTTTGTCAAGATAATTCTATATTTGTTGAGTTTCACCCGACTTTCTTTTTTGTCAAGGATCAGACCTCGCACCAGACGCTGCTCTATGGCCGTCTCAGTGATGGTCTCTATTATACTCCATCAGTCGCCCTTTTTTTGTTGCTCCAAGCTCGGTCTTCTCTTCAGTCTCCTCCTGCCGAGCCTCATCCAGAGAACTTTTGGCATCACCGATTGGGGCATCCATCCTCCTCGGTGATGCAACAGGTTCTTCACATGTGTAATGTCCTTGTTAAACCCAACTCCCCCTTTTTTGTACCTCCTGCCAAATGAGCAAGAGTCACCAACTTCCATTCTCAATTTCTCAATCTCGTGCACATTTCCCTTTTGATATTGTACATTCAGATGTTTGGGGTCCATCTCCCATTAAATCAATTACTGGTGCTCGATATTTTGTCTTATTTGTGGATGACTGTACTCGCTTCACTCGGCTTTTTCTTTTAAAATTAAAAAGTGATGT
The DNA here is from genome assembly GCA_022432975.1 of Begonia masoniana. Lineage (NCBI taxonomy): Eukaryota > Viridiplantae > Streptophyta > Magnoliopsida > Cucurbitales > Begoniaceae > Begonia > Begonia masoniana. The sequence goes on from CM039507.1 coordinate 37,484,488, forward strand.
GTATAAAACCTTTGTTCATTTCTATCAGTTTGTTCAAACACAGTTCAATGTGAAAATTAAAACTATTCAATCGGATTGGGGTGGTGAATTTCAGGCCCTCACTCTTCTTTTTTCCTCTTTTGGCATTCAGCACCGTGTCTCCTGCCCATATACTCCCAACCAAAATGGTAGAGCTGAACGGAAAAATCGTCATGTTGTAGAGACGGGCCTCGCTCTACTCTTTCATTCCTCTGTTCCTCTTTATTTCTGGCCTTATGCCTTCGTCCACACTGCCACCTTAATAAATCTTCTTCCCACTCCTGTTCTTCAACATCACTCGCCCTATGAATGTCTGCTACATAAAGTTCTAGATTATATGTCCCTTCGTGCTTTTGGCTGTCTATGATTTCCTCTTCTTCGCCCGTTCAATCGACACAAACTCCAACCTCGATCTCGTCCATGTGTCTTTTTAGGTCCTAGTCTCCATCACAAAGGTTATCTCTGCCTTGAACCCAAGTCAAATAAAATTTACATCTCTCGTCATGTCACATTTGTAGAGTCGCAATTTCCTCTTGCCTCCATTACCAAACCTATTCCTACCCCCTCCCCTTTCGAAATCTCTATCCCTTATGTTCCTCCCTCTACTCACTCCACTGTCCCTTCACCATCTCCATCTCCCTCTTATTTCAGTTCTTTCTCTTTTACCTGCGTCTGCCCCTCTTCCACCTTCCTCCCTCAGCTCCCCCACCATGGCTCTTTCCCCTCCCCCCCGTTGTCATAACCCTGCCCACCCCCTCCGCTTCAAATACCAACCCTATGACAACCAGAGCCAAAGTTAGTGTTTTTAAGCCAAGAGCTCTCCTTCTGGAGCCGGCACCCAAACCTCGAACCTTTGCTCAAGCTGCCAAATGTCCTCAGTGGCTTGCTGCCATGAAAGAGGAATTTTCTGCCCTCCAGCAAACAAATACTTGGACTCTGTTTCCCCTTCCATATGGTGCGAAAATCATAGGCTGCAAGTGGGTTTTCAAAACGAAGCTCAATTCTGATGGCACAATCTCTCGGTATAAGGCGCGCCTCGTCGCCAAAAGGTATGATCAAACTGAAGGCGTTGATTATGATGAGACCTTCAGCCCAGTGGTCAAACCCACTTTTGTCCGCCTCGTGCTCTCTCTAGCTGTCTCTTCTCAGTGGCCTATTCAGCAACTTGACATCAGCAATGCTTTCCTACACAGTGATCTTACTGAGAGAGTCTACATGCAACAATGTTAGTGATTTTGTACACCCTAACGCAAGTACACGTGTCGCTAACGAAGTAATAAAGTAAGTAAAAGTCGATCCCATGAGGATATTTTTAATCAATTTAATCTTGCTATAAATTTCTATAAATAAAGGTGAAAATATTGAAATTAAATCATGGGAATAAAATATGGTAAGGAATGATGCACTAAAAGTACTCAAAATTGAATAAGACTAAAAATGGAAATAAATTAAAAAGGTAACTACGGGAAAAGCCTTGTTCAGAGTTGATTTCCTCTTTACATGCAATTATTATTGATGCTACAACAATGCTCTTGAACAGCAAGAATAAAAATATTTATAGGTTTCTGTCGAATTGCCTATGTAAATTCAATTTAGAATTTCTCTCGACTTTAAAAGAAGGTAACTAACATTGAATTTCTATAAACCCTATTCTTAATGCCAATTGAATTAACGTTAACTACTTTGCAACATATTAATCCAATTAATCATTCGTGCATCTTAACATTTATATTTACCCGTCAATATAATATAAACATGAAACATCAAACTATTTGTCGATATGAATTGAATTAGACAAGGAATATCACGAAAGATTGTTCTAAGAAAAAATACATTAGCAATGCTACAGTATTAGTCATAGAACAGCAAGAATTCTTATATTTCTAGGGTTCCGTCGAATTGCCTAGATAAATTCGTTTTAGAATTTTCTTTTCTATTTTGAAAAGACAAAAACTTAATTTGAATTTTCTTGTGAACCTATTCTTAAATGCCAAAAAGATTAATGTTAGCTACTTTGCAACACTTTTAATCTATTCAATTTCTCATGCATCTTTAATTCCTATGTACCTATCGATACAATAGGAATATGTGAAATAAAAAATTTCTATCGACATAAATTGAATTAAGCAGTTCAAATCATGAGAAATCGTTCAATGAAAAATACGTAGCATTCATAGATCAATATAAAGACATGTAATGAGTACTCTCTCCTAACCAAGATAAAAGAAACTAGGCTAAAATCATAATAAAATAAAACTAAAAAAAATCCAAAGAAAAAGACGAAGAGGAATTTGTAGATGTCTCTGCCGCCGACTCCCTCGAACTCGCCCATAATAGCAGTGTAAAAGATGTGTATAAATACTCTCTCTCCTTGAGGGAATTAAATCCCTCTTTTCTCGTTCTCTCTCCTCCAGAATTCCCTTGATCCATGGCTCATTATTATGATAGAATCTTTTTAATTTTCTCTTTCTTTTGTCGTCTATTCTTCCAAGTCGTCGATTGTTATATGTCGTCCATTTGTATTTTCTTTCTTTTGTCGTCCAATTTCATTTGTCGTCCACTTCTCGAAATCGTCCATTTCTTTTCATATGTCCATTTTTCCATCGTCCATTTCTCGCAGTCGTCCACACTCCCAGTCGTCTGAATGTGTTTGTCGACCGTTGTAACGACCCCGACCCGGCCAGGGCCGTCACGGCCTAACCATAACTCACTTACACTTAATTCCTATATTTAGGTAGAAATATTTTTTTTTTTTTTATACACATCACAAATCCTCCAAAACTTAACTTAAACCAATTAGACTTTAAAACAATTAAATTCTAAACTAACTGAGAAAAATAATCGGGAGGGCAGAGAGGTAAATCTGCCCAAAGTATACCCATGCAGCAGCGACTGGGCGCTGCTATGTTGCAGCGCCCGATCGCTGCAACATAGCAGCGACGGGGCGCTGCAATGTTGCAGCGCGCTGCCCTTCACGCTCCCCTGTCCAGCGCCCGGTCGCCAGCCCTGTCCAGCGCCCGATCGCTTCACTTAACATTTTCTTTTTCTCTAGAAAACTACCTCTCCACAACGCAACCTCATAAGCTCTCTGGGATACAATTCCAGAGAGCAACTCCTTTTTAACAAAACAAAAACCTCTCTGGAATGACGATTCCAGAGAGCAATTCTCTCCACTTCTTCCTTCATTCCTCACCATCATTCACCATAAAATCAATTCTCCCAATTCAAAACACCTAAATCATCCAATAAAATCAAACTCTCTAATAATCAATCAAAATGCGGAAATTCCTAAAACATCACCAAAACATACACATTCACCAAATTCTACTAAACGACACTACTCCGAGAATCCATATATCACTAAATTCACTAAACATTAATCCTAATCAACCTAAAATCTTAAACATCATTAATTCATACATAAATACCACACCATGCTCGGAGTACACCCACAGTTCATCCAGCCTAGCCAAAACATTCACCGCTGCCACGAGCACTATCCGCCGACCACCTATTGCCTGTCATCGATAGGGAGACTCTCACCTTCACACCTGTCACCTACACCATACAACATAAACAATAAGCCTAATGCTTAGTAAGGGGATGCTCTAAAGATGACGTATGCATGAATGCGTGACTTTTCATAAAACATGTTCATTTACTTATTCTTATTCATTTTCTTTCTTTAACATGGATTAAGGTGGGCATCTTGTCAGGGAGGCATGGCCAAGTGCGTGTACATAGTCCTTTCGGCCGTATTCATGATCCAACGCGTGGATAGTGACAATAGTTTTGTTGTATATGGCCATACAGTCCCACCCACACGAAATCGTGACATTTCTTTTACATACATTAGGCATGAAGCATTTCATATAACATTTAAGAAAACATGATGCATGAGGAACCTGAGTATAACATATCATCGAGACATATCACCAAATAATTCACAACATACATAGACATGCTTTACTTATAACGAACTTAACAACAACTAAAAAGTAACATCTTAGGCTACCCGACACAACAAACCCCACGATCAGAAAATCATCATCAAACAACAAAAACCTAACGTTGACACGATATAGGGCCTTAAGGGCTGGAAACCTAACATCTACTTACCTGGAGTCCGTAGTAAGCCGAGCACCGTCCTTAAAGTTGTCTCCACCTAAAGCATTTCACAAATAGGGGCATAAAAATCAAACTTAAATAAACGAACCTCAAACTTAAATCTAAGCTCCTAACTAAGGAAATCTTTCCTATAACTTCATTTTCTCCATTTCCTATAACTTCATTTTCTCCATTCAGTCATTCCGTCGAGCACGTTACGCTCACAAATTTCTAAACCCCGTATATTCGTTTATAAAAACCCAAACTAATCCAAAATCAATTATAATTACAACCCACACTAATCTAACTCCAACAACCACAATAATAGCTAATATACCTTCAATGAGCGTTAATATCCATAAACTAATGATTCCTAACTAAAATCCAACGATTTCTCATAAAACCCTAATTCGAAATACAACCCTAAATCACCAATAAATTTAACTAAAACGTAGTACTCACCTAGAGCGTTGATCGGGGAAGAGAAATCGGAGGGAAAACGTTGGAAAATCGGAAGGAGTCGGCGGCTGGAGAAACGGCGAAGGGAGGAAATGGGAATCGCCAGAGAGGGAAAAGAAAAGGGGAGGGGGGTTCTCGGGTCTGGAAGAAAGGAGAAACAGAAAGGGAGAGAGAGAAAAGGGAGGGAGTGTTTTAGTTTTTTTATTAAAATTTACTTTCCAAATTACCATATTGCCCTTAGTTAGTTTTCTTTACTTAACTCGCGATTTCGTCTATCGATTTGGTTTCTCCAAAATTCCCTTATTTCTCCAAATATTCCAACTTATTTCTAGGGTTCTAACGAAACCCTCCGTTCGTAAAACGGACCTATTTTACTATTTTTACGACTTAAAACTTTATAAGTGGAAAACCGTAATTTGACGTTTCACTATCGATTGGATTTCTAAAAATTTACTTATTCTTCTAAAAATCTCTATAAATTCCTAGGGTCCTAATAAAACTGTCCGCTCACAAAACGGACCTATATTTATTATTTACGAAAATACCCCCGGAGCGGAAACCCAAAAATCTCGGGTGTTACAACCGTTATTTTGTCTACTATTTTTCTACGTCGACCGCTGTTATTTGTCGACCGTTTTCTGTTTGTCAGATCTCTCCCTCTTTCTATTCTTCCTGCCACGTGTGTTGGTTCCAGAGCACTATTATTTTCTTTCAAACTTCTTCGTGATTTTTGCCTTTTTTCTCTCTCCAATCTCTTTTATTGTTCCACCTTTTAAGTGACTATTTCCAGAATGGCTTCTTTTCTTGTTCCACGTGTTTCACTCATTTCCAATTCTCTTTCTTCAAATTAGCTTTTCCTTCCTTTTTTTGTCCTTTTCTGCATGCCAGATGTCTATTGCTTCCAGTCGTCCACGCTTTCCAGTCGTCCACGCTTTTCAATCGTCCACGCTTGTCTTTTAGTGCTTTTTATCTTTTAGTTTCTGCCACTTCTCCATGTTGTACCAGTTGTCCATGTGCTCTGTTGGCCCAGTAGTCGTCCATTTTCTTTTATGTCCACAGTTGTCCATTTTCTCTGTAGTCGTCCATTTTCTTTTGTCGTCCACAGTTGTTGTCCATGTTCTCTATAGTCGTCCATAGTTGACCGCGCTTTTCCTCATTGACTGGCCTCCTTTCTCCATCATCTCATTTAATTTGTTTTGATTTTTTTTACATGATTTTAGCTAGCTTTCCCTCCATAAATCTGCAGCCAAATAATATCCCTTTTTTTTTTCTCCATATTCAGAGCAACAAATTTCTCCATTTTTCTTGATTTGTCTTCTTTTTCTTCATAAGTCTTCCGCATTTGAATTGATTCTCCCGCTATTAATTTTGCATTCAAATACAAAAATTTAAAATTCAAATTATAGAGAAAAATCTGCTCAAAATAGAAAATATGCACGGAATATATTAAATTTAATCACGGGACTGATCATGTAGCAATTATAGTAAATTTCCCTAATTTCTTCTAAAATTCACTCAAATCATACAAGTTAAATTACATAAAGATAGTATAAAATAACTCTAAATTTAGAGTTATCAAACAACCTCCCGGTTTTTTTGATTCCTCCTCTCCATCGGCTGTTTGTGTATTAAATAAGGCTCTCTATGGCCTCAAGCAATCTCCGAGAGCCTGGTACACTAAACTTCACACTGCCTTACTCAATTGGGGTTTCTCCGCATCACAGCCTGATTCATCCCTCTTTATACGTCGGACACCTTCTTCTATTATCATTATACTTGTGTACGTGGATGATATCATTTTGACAGGTGATTCCCCGGCATTGTTAGAGGAGTTCCACATATATCTGCAGTCTCAGATCAAGGTCTGGGATCTCAGGCCTTTATCCTATTTTCTGGGTATTTCTATCACTCAAACCTCTACTGTTATGCATCTCTCTCAATCCCGCTATGTAGCAACCGATAATTGTCAACCTTGATTTTATTAGCATCATTTTTGTGACTTCTATTTGTATAGAATTAAGTAAATTTGATTGGTTGCTTAAATAGGTTAAAGTTGGTTAGCCAAGGGCATTTGTGTAATTGTGAAGCAAGTGTTAAAAGTGGAGGGTTTAATGAAGGTTTAGCCGCCACTGTTTCCATTTTTTTCCCCCTCTTTCGGCATTCAAGCTCAGCAGGTTCCTCGAGGTGATTTTTTCTCTCCGATTCTTCTTCGACTTAGGTTCGAGCGGAACCCCCGAAGTAGCTTGCAACCAAACATTTCCAGGAAGCCAGGTAAGTAGAGTATGTATGTGTGCCTTCAGGCCTACATCACAAAACAGTAGGGTTTATGCTTGTTTTGTATGTTTTCAGTATGTCATGCATCATGTTTATGAAAGAACACGAAAAAGAATTTACATGTAATAGCATGGTAAGGCATGAGCAGTTTAAATCAAACAAGCTATTAAGGGAACTAATCCACCACTTAAACGAGTAGAGGATGTAGACTTTGGGAAAGTTGATCAACTTCCCATCGAACAGAGGGATCAGATCAGCTATTAAGGGAACTAATCCGCTCCTTAATCGAGTAGAGGATGTAGACCTTGGGAAATTGATCTACTTCCCATTGTACAGAGGGATCAACAGAGAACATATATAACTGAGTTGTGAAAGTAAAAACTGCATGAATAGGGTTTATGATTTAGCATTGCATTTTATTATGCTCTACTTATTTAGCATTAGGCTAATAGATGAGTTTTGTGATGTAGGTGTTGAGGTTTCAACAGGTGATTTCACTGAGTTTACAGAAGGATAGGCGAAGTTGATGGAGCACATCTATGCCGCGATTTGGTGCACTGATGAGGCGGTTTAACTAATGTCAGTATATGAAGTCTTAGTGGACAAGTGTTTTGTTGAAGTGTGCTGAGGATTTTAATAACAATAGTAGTTTTAATGTTTTAATATATTTTTGAGATTATCCTGATTATGAAACATGATTGGTTTTAACTGAAGTTCTTTTCTGAAATTTTGTAAGAAATGGATTTATGGTGTTTTAAATGGCTGCTGTTGAAATTCTATAAGTCCTCTTGTAGTCAGAGTCCACCAATTAGTGTTTTTTTCGCTGGGAGTATGGATTTGACTGAGTTTCAATTGACAATGTTGACTTTTAATGTTTTGATTTTGGAATGAAATCTCTCTGGAAATAGTACTTGTGTTTCGTCAAAAGAGGTCTTGTGTATTGTGATCGCCAGACAGTGTGTTTAGTCTAAGTTTGGATTCAGGGTTGTGTGGACGAATGCATCATCCAAAGTAGTCGTCAAAAGTCGTGGACGAGCAGACCGTCAAGAGTCGAAGGTAAAAACAGTTTCTTATTCTATGGACAAGTGTAGTCGTCCAAAGTCAGGGATAGGGACATCGTCTAAAGTCACGTGGCCCGTGGACGATGAGTTTAAGTAAGTCTATGGACTTTAGTCTGTGGACGATGTGTCTTTGTAAACCGTGAGTAATGAAGTCACGTGGCCGTGGACGATAAAGTCACGTGGCCCGTGGACGATAAAACTTAAGTAAGTCTGTGGACGAAAATCCGTAGACAATAAACCTATGTAGCCGTGGATGAGGGGAACAATAGTCCAAAGTCATAAGTACATTGTCGTAGAGAACAGTAAATGAATCATCGTCCAAAGTTGTCGTCCAGAGTATTGTTTTCCAAAACGTTGTCGTTTAAATTAATGTTGTTTGTAGCGACATCGTCCAAAGTCGCTTGTCTAGAGTTCGTCGTCCAGGGCCGTAGACGGGCATGTTGTCCAAGGTCGGTGTCGACAAACTCTGTAGGCTCTAGATTAACAATAACGTCAAGCTGACTGCAGATGTCTCCGAGAAGTTTCGAACGTTTTCCTTATGGTTTTATTTAAACAGCAAGAATCCTCTAGTCTGTTTTCGTAAAGACTCTGTTTTATGCGAATGTTTTTCCGCTGCAAGTTTTTGATATTTTTTTTATAAATATCGAATTTTAGCCGTTGAGTGGAAATTTCAAATTTCCCTAGAATTTTCTTAATACAGTCAGGGTATGTGATTAACAAACCGGGTTTATTAATTTGGGGAGTTACAGTATGGTATCAGAGACATTTTGTTAAACTGTTCAAAAGATCACTCATCAATACCGATCGTCGCATGGAAGCACTCCAACAACTGTAAGTGTTTATGTTAACCTTAGTTGCTAGATATTTATGAGAGTAATTAACTAGGGGTGTGCAAAACCGGTTTCGGTTCAGTTTTGAAGAGAAACCGAACCGAACCGATCAGTTTCGGTTTCGGACTTATAAAATCGAAACCGGTTTTGCAGCATACCAAAATCAAACCTAAACCGAACCTAAATTTTCGGTTCGGTTTAGGTTTTACAACCTATTTTCCAAAAAATAAAAAAAAAATGTAAATTTAAATTGGGCGAGATAAAAAAGAATTAGATATATAGTCAAATATAAATAAATAAAAATGTATTAGAAGAATAAAAAACGAAAAGTAAAGTCAAAAATCAAAATAAATTCTTTTTAGGAAATAAAAGTAATATCATAACAAAAGTAATAATATCAATTTATCAACGGCCACGATAGAGAAACAAACAAAATATCAAACAGAATATTCGCTCCAAATAAAACAAAGTTTCAATCGGTAATAAGACGTTGAACCAATAAAATTAAATCAAATTCAACAGCTAAAGATCCAAATTCAGATGTCAACCATCACAATTAATTTGTATTAAACAAAGTAAACAAGAAATCAAACCAAGTGTGAAAGTAAACCATAAAATTGTCCAAGCAAAAAGTAATAAAAACTCAGCAAAATCAAAGAAAATGAAGATCTCACCTCAGCAGCAAGATACTCGAGCACAGCAGAAAGATAAACCGGAGCTCTGGCACCAACACGTTCAGCGTACTTCCCAGCTTTAAGATACCTCGCAATCCTCCCCACAGGAAACTGAAGCCCAGCTTTGTGCGACCTCGACACAGACTTCGCCTCCTGTGGCTTCCCCCGTCCATCTTTCGTCGATCCGCCAGCAGAAGTCATCGTCAATCGAAAGCTAGCAACCGGAAACTGAATTTAATAACAAGAAATTTCACCGAGCGCTAACCCCAACTTCACCGAGCTCCACAATTGAAATAAGTGTTGATTTTGCTCCCTGTCGTGTTTTTACAGAGAGCAAAAACAATTTTTTCTCTCTGTGAACACACGACAGAGAGCAAATTTGCTCTTTGTGAACAAATGACAGAGAGCAAAATCAACACAAGTTTTGCTCTCTGTCGTTTGTTGATTTTGTTCTCTGTCAAACACAAAATCAAGCAACGAATGAAAGAATAGAACATTCCCGGTTATTCTGAAGCCTGCTCGGTGCTGCTGTCGTCGCCCGTCGGTGCTACTGTGAGCTGTCGTCGTCGCCTTGCCGTCGGCGGATCGCCTTCGTCTGCGACTGCATGTGCGGTGTGTCGTCTCTGGAGGAGAGATTCTGAGATGAATATTTAAGTGAAGAGTGAAGACTGAAGACCCGACGATTTAGGGCTTCAGGCTTCACTCTTCAATTTTGATTTTTTTTATGTTTTTTAGTTAACGTCCTGTTCGGTTCGGTTCGGATCGGTTTTGGCTGATCCAAACTGAAAACCGAACCTAATTCACCGGTTCCTATAAAATGAAACCGATGACGTCATCCACTGTTTTCTTCTCCTGCCGATTACATTTAATGTCTGCATCTTCCGGTGACGTCACCTATTTTGTCGTATCTGCATCCACTGATAGCTTTTACCTTCCACCCAGTTTTACTCAGCATCTACCGACTGACGTCATCCCCACTTCTGTCTTTGCAAATGCATCTTCCGCCTGACGTCATTCAAGTCTTCCGCCCAGTTTTAAACTAAGTCTTCCGCCAGTCTTTTACTTAAGTCTTCCGACTTCACATTCTATTTTCTGCCTTGATCTTCTTCTATTATTTGTTCTTCCTTCCGATTGTAGATGTGTTTACAGTATTTTCCCGCTTTATATTCGAATACAGGGAATACTCTTTCCCTCATCTCAAAAGTTCAAGAGTTTACTTTAAAAAAAAAGCTCATCCTGTTGATGTTTAAATTTCTTCTGTTTGCCTCAGTTTATTCCTGTTCCTTCTGTTTTTCCTACTTAATTCTGTTTCTTCATTTTAGTCACTCATTCCTGTAATCTCAGCTCTGAGTTAGTTCCCGTTTCTCTTTCTCTGAGAATCTGAAATTTTGTTAATCACCGTAGTCCCACCCTTTCTGTAAAATTTTATGTTTAGGGATTTGCATTGATAGTACACGTCTTCTGTCATTTTATTTCTGTTCTTCTGTGAAGTTCTAAAAGCTCAGTTGGTTTTTCATAAGTTGTCCAATGCATTTCGTAAACGTTTTTCCGTCCTTTTGTCCCAGTAACACCGTCTGTTTTAAAAAAAAATTATAGTCACCGTTATCCGTTTTCTGTCCTGGAGTGACGGTTGGGATCCCGGACTCCAATTGGGTTCCGGTTTTTGGGCCGTCACGAACCTATGCTCAAAATCGGTGAAAACCGAACCTAATTCACCGGTTTTGGTTCGGTTCACCGGTTCCGGTTCGGTTTGCACACCCTTATAATTAACCTTGTCCAGGAATATAGCAAAATGGCTAGACGACCAGAAAGACCAAGAGTACCGAGAGAGATGCCAAATTTGAGAAGTGAGGAGGATCCTAGTGTGATTAAGGAGCTGACAACTTTGGTGCGTCAGCAGTCTGAGCAATTGGGACTACTTCTGAACCTAGATGTTCAAGGGTGTGCCAACTCATGTTCCAACAATGAGCAATCGGGAGACAGATTCCGAAGATTACAACCGCCCACATTTGATGGACAGTCATCCAATCCGATTGTTGCTGAGGGATGGCTTAGGAAGATTGAGAGTATGTTCAGATGTGCCAATATTGGAGAATGAGACAAAGTCACTTTGGCAACGTTCCATTTGGCTGGGGATGCTCAATTTTGGTGGGAAACAATGGAGACCACCACTGATGTTCTGGCAATGTCTTGGACATAATTCAAGGAAACTTTCTATGAGAAATACTTTAACAGCACCGTCCAGACAACAAAGAAGGTGGAGTTTCTGAACTTGAAGCAGACGGGGTCCGTGTCTGAGTACAATAGACAGTTTGAGTCTCTGTCCAGGTTTGCTGGACACCTTGTAGACAGGAATGAGGATAAGGTGTTTTAATTTGTGCATGGACTGAAGCCAGAGATTTACAGAGGAGTCAAGTTTTCGAGTATTAAAGGTTTGTCTTACGGTGAAGTTGTGTCCACGGCATTGGAAGTGGAAGAAGCAGAAATGAAGTGTACTGGACCAAGAGAAGCCCCACGAAAGTTTATTCAGTCACACCAACAGAGAGGGATGAAGAGGCCCAGTGAAGGCCAAGGCAGTCTGGGAAAGGAGAAGAAGGTGCAAGACACCAAGAGATTTTCTCAGTGCCCAAAATGCTCGAGATTTCACCTGGAAGAGTGCAGAATGGGTTCGGGAAAGTGTTTCAACTGTGAAGAAGTTGGACATACGTTCAAGGATTTTCCCAAGCCCAGAGTCATTCGGTGCTACAACTGTAACAAAGTCGGTCATATTAACAGAGACTGTCCAAATTTAAAGAGTGGCCCTGCTAAGATAAATCCGAGGATATTCTCCATGATGGAGTCAGGTGATGATGACCAGCTCGCTGTAGTGTCAGGTACTATATTGATAAATTCTAGGCCTGCTTTTACTTTAATAGATTTCGGTGCAACACATTCTTTTATAGCGTCTACATTTGCTGTCAAGTTAGATGTACGGTCTACACCAACTGAACATGTGTTTAATGTAGCGCTACCCTCTGGTGAATGCATGCACTCTAGCCAAGTGATGCTTAATAGTGTGGTGTCAGTGGGATGCATGAATCTGCCTGCTGATCTCATTATCATGGAAATAATGGGATTTGATGTAATCCTAGGAATGGACTGGTTGTTTAAACATTATGCCACGATTGATTGTAGGACTAAAATAGTTAGTTTTCAACCCCCTGGTGGTTTGAAACATACCTTTGAAGCTTTGAAGAAGTGTAAGGAGATGTTTGTTATTGCTCCTATAGATGCTAGACCTTCTCTATGCGGGGAGTATTTATGCTTTTTGGCCAGTATTATAGACACACAGGTTATAGGAGAATCGAGTCCTCAAAATTTCTTAGTTGTCCAAGACTTCCCAGAAGTATTTCTAGATGACCTTCCTAGCTTGCCGCTAGATAGGGAAATCGAGTTTGTTGTAGATGTTTACCCAGGCATGGAGCCTGTATCTAAGAATCCTTACAGATTAGCACTAACACAGCTTAGGGAGTTAAAGAAACAGTTGGAGGAACTATTGGAAAAAGGATTCATACGCCCGAGTTATTCACCGTGGGGTGCACCTGTTCTTTTTGTTAAGAAGAAAAATGGATCATTGCGTATGTGTGTTAATTATCGGGAATTGAACAAATTAACTATCAAGAACAAGTATCCATTACCAAGGATTGATGATTTATTCGACCAACTTAATGGTGCGCGAGTCTTCTCTAAGATTGACCTTAGGTCCGGTTATTACCAATTGAAAGTCAAATATAAAGATATCCCTAAGACTGCCTTTCGCACAAGGTATGGACATTATGAGTTTTTGGTTGTCTTTTGGATTGACAAATGCACCAGCAGCCTTCATGGATCTTATGAATAGGATGTTTCACGAGTATCTAGATAAATTTGTCATAGTATTTATTGATGATATTTTAATCTATTCACGTACCAAGGATGAACATGTAAGACACTTGAACTTGGTGTTAGGAGTACTTAAGAAGCACCAACTTTACGCCAAGTTTTCCAAGTGTGAGTTTTTGTTGGATAGAGTTCACTTTCTTGGTCACGTGATCTCGGGAGATGGAATATCTGTCGATCCAGCCAAGGTTCAAATAGTTAAGGAGTGGCCTCAACCGAAGAATGCTACAGATATTCGGAGTTTCCTTGGTTTAGCAGGATATTACAAGAAGTTCATTAAAGGATTCTCGAAAATTTCTACAACCCTCACTCGGTTAACAAGGAAAAACATGAAGTATGCTTGGACTGAGGAATGTGAGTCCAGTTTTCAAACTTTGAAACAGAGACTGACCAATGCCCCAATACTAACACTCCCTGTTGATAATGAAAAGTTTAACATTTATTGTGATGCTTCCAAGGTTGGCCTCGGTTGTGTGTTGATGCAAGATGGAAAGGTAATAGTTTATCTAGACAGCTGAAAACACATGAGAAGAATTACCCTACTCATGATTTGGAATTAACTGCGGTAGTTTTTGCATTGAAGATTTGGAGGCATTACTTGTATGGACAATCTTGTGAAATATTCTCAGATCATAAAAGTCTGAAATATATTTTCACACAGAAAGAGCTAAACATGAGGCAACGTCGGTGGTTGGAGTTTGTCAAGGACTATGATTTTGAGATCAAATACAACCTCGGCAAGGCGAATGTAGTGGCTGATGCATTGAGTAGAGTGACAACATCAGCCTCGATATTGATTCTTGATATACCGTTAGCCTTAGAGTCCGAATTCCAAAGATTTAACCTGGAAGCTGTGTCCAGCGTATCAGCCATATCCTTGAAGCCTACTATTTTTGAGAGAATAAAGGAACTTTAAGTGAATGATGCTGAATGCAACAAGTACAAGTTAAGCATGGATTCTTCTGATAAATCAGATTTCAACTATTCTGTTGATGGAATTCTCAAGTTTTGGAATAGATGGTTTGTTCCGACAAATGTAGAACTTCGAAATGAGATCCTTTCGGAAGCTCATTCTTCTAGATTCTCTGTCCATCCTGGATGTACAAAAATTACAGAGACCTTAAACAACATTATTGGTGGGCAAATATGAAAAAAAGTGTGGCGGAGTACATTGGATCGTGTTTGGTTTGCCAACAGATTAAAGCTGAACATCAGAGACCTGCAGGAACATTGCAACCCTTACCAATTTCTGAATGGAAATGGGAACAAATAACGATGGACTTTGTTGTAGGATTGCCTAGAACAGCAAGGGGACATGATGCAATTTGGGTGATAGTTGATCGTCTAACTAAATTTGCTCACTTCCTCCCAATAAAGATGACTTACTCGATGGATCAGCTCGCTGAATTGTATGTTCATGTGAATTGTATGTGCATGAGATTGTGCGACTGCATGGAGTTCCAATCACAATAGTTACAGACCGAGATTCTAGATTTACATCTAAGTTTTGGAAGAGTTTGCATAAGACTATGGCTACGCAGCTCAACTTTAGTACAGCTTTTGTAACACCCGAGTCAACGGCCAGGTGATTTTCTTAACTGTACTAACGGTCATAAATATTTAATCTTTACAGTTTAGGACTTATACCAAGAATAATTAATTACATGTGGATCTAAACTAGGTTGAGTGGCAAAGTTGTAATAATGGAGGATTGAGGCCAGTATTTAAAGAAAAAAGAAAAGATTTAAACCTCATTTAAACCACTGTATGTAATACCCGGCTTTTCAGGATATTACTATTTTAAATATAAATGGAATTTTTGTAAATACGTCAAATCAAGCCCGTTTTACGAACAGAAGGTTTCGTTGGGATCCTAATTATTAATATGGATTTTAAGAAATTTACGAGAATTTCCGGAGCAGTAACGCTTAATTCCGAGTAATTACATTTCTCGTAATATAAAGGACGTTTTAGTAAAAATAGTAAACAGGGTCCGAATTGCGAACGGACAGTTTTAATGAATCTCAAATAATAAGTTGGACTTGTTGGTGAAATAAGGAGATTTGGTGAAACCGAATAGCTCGCCGATTAACGAAACGAAGGACGAAATAAATAGAATTAAGTGCGAAGGGTAAAATGGTAATTTGGAAAGTTAATTTTTAATTAAAAACATCACAGCTCCCCTTCCTTAGCCATTTCATGCCCGAGCCCTTCTTCTTCGCGATTTCTCTCTGCCCGCACGATTCCGTCGACTTCCAACCTCCGTTTCTCCTCCGACTGATCTCCGTTCTTCACGTTTTCTCCTCCTCTCGCAACCCAAGGTATGAACCTACGATCTTGGAGTGTTTATTTTGATTTCTACGGAGTTGGAATAATTAGGGTTTCGTTTAGGTTTCGTTAAAAATCAAGATTTAGGGTTCGAAATTGATAGGTTGTTATAGTTTAAGGACGTATTAAACGTATTAAACGTTATTGGACGAAGTTAAATTGAATTGTGGAAAAATGTTAAATTTGAGAATTTAGGGATTTTGGGGAAAAGTTTGTAAGTTGTGATTTTGAACTATCGAGCATGAATTGGTCGTTTAAACGTCTCGATTAGTTAAGTTAGAACTTTAGGAAAGTTCCTTAGTTAAGAATTTTATTAAATTGGACAATTGGAAGTTTAGATGCGTAGTATTGACAATATTGTAAATTTTCCTTAGGTAACTGACTCCCGTGGACGAAGCTTGAGATTCAGCGCGCTCAAGGTAAGTTCTCGTGACTTACTCTGACCGATTGGTCTACACCGTACTTCGATTTAGCGTCGAGGATCTCAGTGGATTGTTTGATTTAAATTGCTTTGGTTGGGTAGTTAGGTTTGCAATTGTTATAGGTTATTTTATTTTCGGTCTTGATGGTATGCATGTTGATTGTTTATTTTATGTTCATATCTGTTCATGCATCACGTATTTCAAATGTCATGAAAACGAATTTCCGCACGACGTTTTAGAGTAAATGCAAAGAAATGATGTCCCTACGGTATACAGTTTAAATGACCCTTCGGTATATAGTTCAAATGGCCCTTCGGTATATAGTTTATAGCAAAGCAAAGCAAAGCAAAGCAAAGTAAAGCAAAGCAAAGCAAAGCAAAGTAAAGCAAAACAAAGCAAAGAAAACAAAGCATTATTTATAAAGTCACATGCACAGCATGCATTTGCATTTACTAGAGCTTACTGAGGTTTTTATCTCATAGATGTCTGTATGGTGTAGGTGTTTACGAGGAAACAGGTGAGGACGAGCTTCCTCCTCCTGAGGCATGAGTTCAGTTGACGAAGGATGGTTGCGGTGGTGTGCTGGCACAGTCGACGCTTACCTGACCCGTGGGGAAGTATGTATAGGTTTTGTGGGTTTTGGTATGTTTTGGGCTGATGGTTGTATAGACGTTCTTAGGATGCTTGGATATGGTTAGATGTTAGGTTCATATTTGATGTTTTAAATGTTTTTGGAAATCTGTTTATAATCCGTGTTTTTATAGTTTTTACTGGAACTGCTTGGAATTTTAAACAGGAGGATTAGACAACTTTTAAACGTATCCATGCAGTTCGTTTTTACAACAGTTTAACGTATGTTTAGTTCGTTTAATTCATTGATTTATGACATGAGAAATGAGATAATTTCTGTGGAGAGTAAGGAAGAAAGTCTCTGGAAATCTCGGAAATGTTTGGGTTAGCTCTCTGGAATCTCGGATTCCAGAGAGGGATTAGTCGCTGCAATACAGCGACTGGTCGCTGCAATATGCAACGATCGTGCGCTGCATTATGCAGCGACTGGTCGCTGCATAATGCAGCGTTTGCAGCGATTAGTTGCTGCCATTCTTCTGGCTCTGCTTTCTGATTTTACCCTTCACCGATTGACAAATGTTTTAATGGTTTTATTAATTGTTTTTAAATAGTTTTAAGTTCATAAATGGTTTTATTTTAAGTAGTTTAAAATGTGGACTTCAATTCTGATTTAATTTCCGCTCAAAGTGTAAAATAAAATGAAAAATTTATATGGGTAAAATGGGTACAGTATTAGGGTCGTGACAATTATGGTATCAGAGCCCCCGGGTTTGAAAATCGGTTCTGTAGACTGCTCGACTGCACAGCCACTACGCGGACATCCTTCATCAACTGTAAGTCTGTTTATAGCTTTATTGATTTGGTTTCTTAGGATTATTGTTTTGATCTTTTATAGGATTTTTATAAAATGGTTCGAGGAAGGGATCCTAGAGATGACGCGCTAGATCGATTTACGGAGTTGATAGATCGCCAGTCTCAGCATATGGACCGGCAAGCGTAGCAGATTACGGACTTAGTAAATCGGGAGAACCAGAGGGCCTGGGATTTGATAGTTCCCAACAACCAGGGCATGCAGAAGTTTCAGGGCCTATGACCTCCAGTGTTCGATGGTCGATCATCGAATCCCACTGTTGCGAAGGAATGGATCCGAGTTATGGAGGATATGTTAGCTTATGCCGAGGTAGGGAACGGGAGCATGGTGGCGTATGCTACTTTTCACTTAGTGATGGATGCCCGTTTCTGGTGGGATTCGATCAAAGCGACGACGGACGTATCAGTTATGACTTGGGATCGGTTCAAGTTTGTATTTTTTGACAAGTATTTTAGCCACGCAGTGAGAGTGGCGAAGAGGAACGAGTTCACGCAGCTGAGGCAGACAGGTTCAGTTGCAGAGTATATCCGGAAGTTTGAGGCTTTATCGCGATTTGCACCGCGCCTTGTCAGCGATAACGAGGAGAAGGTACACCAGTTTATGGAGGGCTTTAATTCGGAGATCCGGATGCACGTTGTTGTATCAGGTATTATTGATGTACCCTATTCTGACATCACAGCTAGGGCTCTGGATATTGAGGCCGCCAGAGCTACTTGTGTTAGACCGAGGGAGCCAGCTAAGGGCTTCTTCCGTGAGATTCAACCTCAGTCGCAGAATCAAGGCTGGCAGCCGAGAGCACAGCAACAACAACAGCAGCAAAGAGACATTAAAAGGCCTCTAGAAGGAGGCAACGATCGAGGGAAAGGCAAACAGGTACAAGGGGCTTCCCAGTTACCTCTTTGCCCTAAATGCCAGAGGGAGCACAGGGGACAGTGCAGGGTAGGCACAAATGTGTGCTATTGGTGTGGAGAACCAGGCCATTTTGTTAGAGACTGCCCGAATCAGGGTCGAGATCAATCAGGCAGGGATCAACATGGCAGAGATCAAAGAAAAGTTGTACCGAGAGTCTTTGCACTCATCGAGCCTGACAACGCCGATGATGGGGCCCAGCCTTCTACAATTGCAGGTATTATTTAAATTACTTATACAACGATATGTATATGATAGATAAAATATTTAGATCTGAAATTAGTAAGGAAGAGAGTAATAGGTGAGTAAGAAAGATTACTAGGCGGACCTCGAGGAGAAGATAAGAGGATACACATATAACAATAAACACCATATAGAAATATAGTTCTACATTAGTAGGATTAGTTCGATTTAATCAACGGAGTTTGCGCACCTAGGGTTTAGTAACAATTAGAGGAATACACCCTATGGGATATGGATTTTAAGTAGGCAGGGATTGTGTCTAATTGACAACCTTTTGGAGTATTAGATTATGACTAGTCAAGGAAGATGAAAATTGAGAAATAAACCTATAAAGGAATAGTCTAGATTGTTGTAATATATGGAGTGTGTTTAAATAGATGAAAGGGTACCGTAGAGCTCGTATATTGAGGATTCGTATGAAGTTAGGAGTATCTAGATTAAGATAGAATTCAAAAGTTAAACTTAGAATGATTTTCGAATAGAATAGTTGGAACCTGATTGGAAAGAGCGAACAAATATAGATTAGTCGATGAACTCAAAGTAGCCTTGAGGAATTTAGTGAAGGTAAAGTAGATCGTTGGAATAAATGAGAGCTTAGATTGGTGTTTAAAGGATAACAAATTGAGAAATTTGCGATTTATAGAATAAGGAGAGTGAGAATTGTCACCGAAACCATCTAAGTAAACTTAGAGGTGAGATTAAGTTAGTAAATTTCTAGTGATCGACTCGTGTGTGGCAGGTCGAGACCAAGTAGTGCATGAATAGCTTAGGTTAGAATGACTAGTTTAGAGCGCATCAATGGGGAGATTTAGAGACTTGACCGTGCTTAGAGCAAATAGAGTTTAAGATAAGCAAAAGAGTGTAACGTAAGCAGTGTGAGAACTTTGATTAAGAACATAGTGGTAGAATTTAAAGACAAAACTTAGAATGGAAGCGGTGTTCATAAGGAAACTCTGGTGACATAATTTGAGGAGTATAACAGTGTAAGCTTAGTTGTAAAATCCGCCTTGAAATAACTGGCGGGATTGGTAAATTGCCCAGGAAAGTATGCGATTTAGGAGATTTAGTTAGACTTAATGTGTGAGTGAGGATACGTACAATCCAATTGAGAGTAGAGATTTCGAATTTAAGACTAATGTTGGAAGGTATAGTCGACGTTTTGGATTAGAATCGTAGAGATTGACCCTAGGGATGACGGGATCAGAGTTGATAAAAGGGAGTTCGAATTTTGTTAGAGATAGAATTCTAAGTAATACTGACTGTAGTTCATAGTTTGACTCACATAGACCAAGTAGTATAATAGTCGTATAGTTGTAGGGTATAACGATGAGGACTTAATTAGGAAACCCGCACCGAAGTAGTCTCCGAAGGTCAATAGGTTACCCAGGAAGATAGGTGACAAGGAAATCCCTTGGGTGATACAGTTAAGAGGAATCGTTACCCGGGCGAATATAGAAGTTTGGGTCGACGTGAATCTCGACTACAGACGAAGCCAACGAAGTTATGGAGAAGTTTAGGTAAATCAATTGGAGATTTAAGGACTTAACTAAGCTCAGTACTTTAGTAAGGAAGTGTACGATCAGATCGAAGGTAGAGAATACAAGTTTAAGGCCGATATTGGAGAGTGCGGTGGACAGTTTTGGCTGAGAACCACGAAGAGTGACCGTAAGTATAAATGATAATCGAAGCGTAAGGCCGCGTGATATGAGACATTAACATCAAAGGCTATATAAGCTAAGTCAAATTTTGAGGACAAAATTTTAAATAAGGTGGGTGGAATGTAATACCCGGCTTTTCAGGATATTACTATTTTAAATATAAATGGCATTTTTGTAAATACGTCAAATCAAGCCCGTTTTACGAACAGAAGGTTTCGTTGGGATCCTAATTATTAATATGGATTTTAAGAAATTTACGAGAATTTCCGGAGCAGTAACGCTTAATTCCGAGTAATTACATTTCTCGTAATATAAAGGACGTTTTAGTAAAAATAGTAAACAGGGTCCGAATTGCGAACGGACAGTTTTAATGAATCCCAAATAATAAGTTGGACTTGTTGGTGAAATAAGGAGATTTGGTGAAACCGATTAGCTAGCCGATTAACGAAACGAAGGACAAAATAAATAGAATTAAGTGCGAAGGGTAAAATGGTAATTTGGAAAGTTAATTTTTAATTAAAAACATCACAGCTCCTCTTCCTTAGCCATTTCACGCCCGAGCCCTTCTTCTTCGCGATTTCTCTCTGCCCGCGTGATTCCGTCGACTTCCAACCTCCGTTTCTCCTCCGACTGATCTCCGTTCTTCACGTTTTCTCCTCCTCTCGCAACCCTAGGTATGAACCTACGATCTTGGAGTGTTTATTTCGATTTCTACGGAGTTGGAATAATTAGGGTTTCATTTAGGTTTCGTTAAAAATCAAGATTTAGGGTTCGAAATTGATAGGTTGTTATAGTTTAAGGACGTATTGAACGTATTAAACGTTATTGGACGAAGTTAAATTGAATTGTGGAAAAATGTTAAATTTGAGAATTTAGGGATTTTGGGGAAAAGTTCGTAAGTTGTGATTTTGAACTATCGAGCATGAATTGGTCGTTTAAACGTCTCGATTAGTTAAGTTAGAACTTTAGGAAAGTTCCTTAGTTAAGAATTTTATTAAATTGGACACTTGGAAGCTTAGATGCGTAGTATTGACAATATTGTAAATTTGCCTTAGGTAACCGACTCCCGTGGACGAAGCTTGAGATTCAGCGCGCTCAAGGTAAGTTCTCGTGACTTACTCTGACCGATTGGTCTACACCGTACTTCGATTTAGCGTCGAGGATCTCAGTGGATTGTTTGATTTAAATTGCTTTGGTTGGGTAGTTAGGTTTGCAATTGTTATAGGTTATTTTATTTTCGTTCTTGATGGTATGCATGTTGATTGTTTATTTTATGTTCATATCTGTTCATGCATCACGTATTTCAAATGTCATGAAAACGAATTTCCGCACGACGTTTTAGAGTAAATGCAAAGAAATGATGTCCCTACGGTATACAGTTTAAATGACCCTTCGATATATAGTTCAAATGGCCCTTCGGTATATAGTTTATAGCAAAGCAAAGCAAAACAAAGTAAAGCAAAGCAAAGCAAAGCAAAGTAAAGCAAAGCAAAGAAAACAAAGCATTATTTATAAAGTCACATGCACAGCATGCATTTGCATTTACTAGAGCTTACTGAGGTTTTTATCTCATAGATGTCTGTATGGTGTAGGTGTTTACAAGGAAACAGGTGAGGACGAGCTTCCTCCTCCCGAGGCATGAGTTCAGTTGACGAAGGATGGTTGCGGTGGTGTGCTGGCACAGTCGACGCTTACCTGACCCGTGGGGAAGTATGTATAGGTTTTGTGGGTTTTGGTATGTTTTGGGATGATGGTTGTATAGATATTCTTAGGATGCTTGGATATGGTTAGATGTTAGGTTCATATTTGATGTTTTAAATGTTTTTGGAAATCTGTTTATAATCCGTGTTTTTATAGTTTTTACTGGAACTGCTTGGAATTTTAAACAGGAGGATTAGACAACTTTTAAACGTATCCATGCAATTCGTTTTTACAACAGTTTAACGTATGTTTAGTTCGTTTAATTCATTGATTTATGACATGAGAAATGAGATAATTTCTGTGGAGAGTAAGGAATAAAGTCTCTGGAAATCTCGGAAATGTTTGGGTTAGCTCTCTGGAATCTCGGATTCCAGAGAGGGATTAGTCGCTGCAATATGCAGCGACTGGTCGCTGCATTGTGCAGCGATCAGGCGCTGCATTATGCAGCGATCGTGCGCTGCATTATGCAGCGACTGGTCGCTGCATAATGCAGCGTTTGCAGCTATTAGTCGCTGCCATTCTTCTGGCTCTGCTTTTCGATTTTACCCTTCACCGATTGACAAATGTTTTAATGGTTTTATTAATTGTTTTTAAATAGTTTTAAGTTCATAAATGGTTTTATTTTAAGTAGTTTAAAATGTGGACTTCAATTCTGATTTAATTTCCGCTCAAAGTGTAAAATAAAATGAAAAATTTATACGGGTAAAATGGGTACAGTATTAGGGGTCTTGACACTGTAGCCGACACCACCTTTTCCGGCGATTTCTTCACTCGCAAGTCCTTACTCTCTACTATCAGCAAACTCTCCTCGACGGCCGGTTTACTCCGCCACCACTCGACCACTCTGCGCCTGAGGTATGCATTAGACAATGTGGCTATTTGTTAGTTTATTAGCCTTGTTTTCAGCTCTGTATTGAAGTTTGGATTCTTCAATGGCCGAATATTAATAAGAACATTTTGAAACCCGAGACTGGTAATATCATTCCGAATCGATTCTGGACATTTAAAACAACCAACCCTGAGTTATCATTATCGAATCCGTCTGTTTTGATTTTTGGATTTCGGGTTACATTGAGTATTAAACTAAGAACTCGGGAAGGACTCTTAGCTATTAGATCTTAGGATAACTCGAGATTAGAACTATTAGGATTTTGTTTTAACTACTGCAATGTAAATGTTTAGGTGAAGAAGTTTGAAGAGAAAGGAGCTCAAGTGCTAAGGAGACCAAGTAAGTGAATGTATTAAGGTTTCTGGCTAATAGAGCCCTACATCGTGGGAGTACTAGGTTGAGATGCCTAATGTTTAGCTTATGATAATGAACTTGTCTGCGCTTGAAGGATTTATGTATGTTGCGAGTTATACTATTTGGTGACCTGCTAGTGAATGTGAAGTTGTCTACTCTGGTATGATCCTTGTCATAGTTTGATGAGTTAAAAGTTCTCGTGTTCATACATCATGAATGTTTCTCAAGCATAAGAAAATGTTTTAACGCATGTTTTACATGAACAAGATATGTATGTATATAAGTATATATATAAGACTTATGCAACGTAGATTAAGTGAGGGTTGGGGGCGGTTCGGCATATGTCACAGTCCAAAGAAGGACATATGAATACGACCCGCAGTAGGGAACAAGATCAAACTCACTGTCGAACCCCCTTTACCGGCACAAATCCTCTCTTGATCCACACAACCTAAACAAAGAATATGATCAATGATTATGAATGATGAATATGATCAATGACTATGAATGATGAATATGATCAATGATTATGAATGATGAATATGATCAATGATTATGAATGATGATTTTGATCCATGACCATGAATGATGATTACGAGCAAAGACATGAACAAGAAAAGACTTATGAGCATGTGATTTTCCCAAATTATCCATTCATGCATCCATGTTAGTGTTGCATTCCTTACTAAGCATTAGGCTTATAGTTTAAACCTTATGATGTAGGTGACGAGTTTTCAGGTGAGGAACTCAAGGTCAATGAAGATGTCTAAGCTTGGTTGCTGGAGGATGCTCAGTGTGACAGTGAAGGCTGGATAGGCGATCAAGTTCCCTTGTTATACCCATAGTAAGTCGGAGAAGTTTATGATAAACAGATGACTAAGTAGAATAGAGTTTACTTATAACAAGGAGATTCGGATTTTTAATGGTTTGACTTCAGAGTCCGTTAACGATTTTAAGGATCATTGAATGGTCTGTTTTGCTTAAGCCTTCCGCTATGTGTATCTTGTATGGGATATGGTTTTCACTCATTAGGGTTTATAATTCCCAGGTTAATATTTGGGTGAGTTGTAGTATTTTTCTGTTGGATGAGGTTGTTTGATGATCATAGTGTTTTACTGCCATAAGATAGAAGCTGGATGAGGCATTCATCCGGCTGACGTCATCGGCAGATGTAGAGTGTTTAGCCATCGGATGATGAAAGTGCTATTTTGTCGTCTAGCGATCGGCAGATGTAGAGTGTTAGCCATCGGATGATGAAAGTGTCATTTTGTCGTCTAGCGATCGGCAGATATAGAGTGTTCGCATGTCTATCGGTGGATGTTTTAAATTGGTCACCCGAGATGCACGTGATCGTCGGTCGATGCGAGTATTCGCATCTGCCGTTGGGTGTTTAAATGAGTCATGAAAGGTGCACGTGCCATCTGGAAGATGCAATGTCTATCTGTTGATGCATGCAGACCCATGCATCTTCTACGTCGAATGGAAGCATGTACGAGGGACTAACTTTCCAACCATTAAGTTGAAGTCTTTAAACCTGTTAGGTATACTGTTATAAAGAAAAAAAAAAGGGAGAAGGAGAAAAGAATTCAAATATGAGTTAAAGTTTTATGAAAAGTCAAGAATTTCGTGGCGATCCTCCCCGGGTCGTTAGTCGTTACAGCTTTTCACCCTCAAACTGATGGACAATCTGAAAGGACTATTCAAACACTAGAGGATATACTTCGTGCATGTGTATTAGAATTCCAGGGTTCTTGGAGTAAGTATTTATCGTTGGTGGAGTTCTCTTATAACAACAGTTTTCAGGCAACAATAGGTATGGCACCTTACGAGGCATTATATGGACGAAAGTGCAGATCTTCATTGTACTGGGATGAAGTTGGAGAAGTACATTTGATTGGTCCTGACTTTGTGCAGCAAACAGTGGAGAAGATTGCTCTTATCCGACAACGAATCTTGACAGCTCAAAGCCGACAGAAAAGCTATGCCAATAGAAGACGTAGAGAATTAGAGTTTGAAGTTGATGATGAAGTTTTTCTTAAAGTTTCACCGTTCAAAGGAGTTGTAAGATTTGGGAAGAGAGGCAAGTTGAATCCCAGATACATCGGACCTTTCTTAATCTTGAAGATGATTGGGTATACAGCTTATCAATTACAGTTACCAGTCTCTATGGAGGGAATTCATAATGTGTTCCATGTTTCTATGCTGAAGAAATGTATGTGGAATCCAACTCAGGTTGTGGAACAGCAGAACATTGAAATTCATCTTACCCTTACCTATGAGGAGAAACTTGTAGAAATTCTGGACTATGCAACAAAAGTGCTACGTAATAAGGAAGTTCAGCTAGTGAAGGTGTTATGGCGTAACCAGAATGTAGAGGAGGCAACTTGGGAATGCCAGCAAGTCATGATGAGCAGATATCCTGAATTGTTTGAGCATTGAATATTGAGGGCAAAATTCTTTTAAGGAGGGAAGATTGTAGCAACCGGTAATTGTCAGCCTTGATTTTATTAGTAGTATTTTTGTGACTTCTATTTGTATATAATTAAGTAAATTTGATTGGTTGCTTAAATAGGTTAAAGTTGGTTAGCCAAGGGCATTTGTGTAATTGTGAAGCAAGTGTTAAAAGTGGAGGGTTTAATGAAGGTTTAGCAGCCACTATTTCCATTTTTTTCCCTTTTTTGGCATTCAAGCTCAGCAGGTTCCTCGAGGCGATTTTTTTTCTCCGATTCTTCTTCGACTTAGGTTCGAGCGGAACCCCCGAAGTAGCTTGCAACCAAACATTTCCAGGAAGCCAGGTAAGTAGAGTATGTATATGTGCGTTCGGGCCTACCTCACAAAACAGTAGGGCTTATGCTTGTTTTGTATGTTTTCAGTATGTCATGGATCATGTTTATGAAAGAAAACGAAAAAGAATTTACATGTAATAGCATGGTAAGGCACAAGCAGTTTAAATCAGACAAGCTATTAAGGGAACTAATCTGCCCTTTAATCAAGTAGATGATGTAGACTTTGAGAAAATTGATCCACTTTCCATCGAACAGAGGGATCAGATCAGCTATTAAGGGAACTAATCTGCCCCTTAATCGAGTAGAGGATGTAGACCTTGGGAAATTGATCTACTTCCCATTGTATAGAGGGATCAATAGAGAACATATGTAACTGAGTTGTGAAAGTAGAAACTGCATGAATAGGGTTTATGATTCAGCATTGCATTTTATTATGCTCTACTTATTTAGCATTAGGCTAATAAATGAGTTTTGTGATGTAGGTGTTGAGGTTTCAACAGGTGATTTCTCTGAGTTTACAGAAGGATAGGCGAAGTTGATGGAGCACATCTATGCCGCGATTTGGTGCACTGATGAGGCGGTTTAACTCATGTCAGTATGTAAAGTCTTAGTGGACAAGTGTTTTGTTGAAGTGTGCTGAGGATTTTAATAACAATAGTAGTTTTAATGTTTTAATATATTTTTGAGATTATCCTGATTATGAAACATTGTTGGTTTTAACTGAAGTTCTTTTCTGAAATTTTGTAAGAAATGGATTTATGGTGTTTTAAAAGGTTGTTGTTGAAATTTTATAAGTCCTCTTGTAGTCAGAGTCCACCAATTAGTGTCGTTTTCGCTGGGAGTGTGGATTTGACTGAGTTTCAATTGACAGTGTTGACTTTCAATGTTTTGATTTTGAAATGAAAACTCTCTGGAAATAGTACTTGTGTTTCATCAAAAGAGGTCCTGTGTATTGTGATCGCCACACAGTGTGTTTAGTCTAAGTTTGGATTCATGGTTGTGTGGACAAATGCATCGTCCAAAGTAGTCGTCAAAAGTCGTGGACGAGCATACCGTCAAGAGTTGAAGGTAAAAACAGTTGCTTATTCTGTGCACAAGTGTAGTCATCCAAAGTCAGGGATAGGGACATCGTCTAAAGTCATGTGGCTCGTTGACGATGAGTTTAAGTAAGTCTATGGACTTTAGTCCGTGGACGATGTGTCTTTGTAAACCGTGAGTAATGAAGTCACGTGGCCGTGGACGATAAAGTCACGTGGCCCGTAGACGATAAAACTTAAGTAAGTCTGTGGACGAAAATCTGTAGACGATGAACCTATGTAGCCGTGGACGAGGGGAACAGTAGTCCAAAGTCATAAGTACATTGTCGTAGAGAACAGTAAATGAATCATTGTCCAAAGTTGTCATCCAGAGTATTGTTTTCCAAAACGTTGTCGTTTAAATTAATGTTGTTTGTAGCGACATCGTCCAAAGTCCCTTGTCCAGAGTTCGTCGTCCAGGGCCGTAGACAAGCATGTTGTCCAAGGTCGGTGTCGACAAACTCTGTAGGCACTAGATTAACAATAACGTCGAGCTGACTGCAGATGTCTCCAAGAAGTTTCGAACGTTTTCCTTATGGTTTTATTTAAACAGTAAGAATCCTCTAGTCTGTTTTCGTAAAGACTCTGTTTTACGCAAATGTTTTTCCACTGCAAGTTTTTGATATTTTTTTTTATAAATGTCGAATTTTAGCCGTTGAGTGGAAATTTCAAATTTCCCTAGAATTTTCTTAATACAGTCAGGGTATGTGATTAACAAACCGGGTTTATTAATTTGGGGCATTACACGCTATATCATGGACCTTCTTCACAGAGCCAATATGGCATCTTGTAAACCGATTCCCACCTCCATGGTCGCTGGTCCCGTTCTCTCTCTATAGTCAGGCACACCTCTTAAGGATGGTTTTCTATACCGTAACATCGTTGGTGGTTTGCAGTACTGCTGTCTCACCCGGCCTGATATTGCCTTCGCAGTCAATAAAGTCTCTCAGTTTATGCATGCCCCGTCTGATGTTCACTGGCAAGCCGTCAAGCGCATTTTTCGCTATCTTAAAGGTACCATCCCTCTCGGCATCTCTTTTCGGCCCTTTGCCACTGTTCATTTAACTTGCTATACGGATGCCGATTGGGCTTCCTGCCCTGATGACCGCAAAAGTACTAGTGGTTTCTATATTTTCCTCAGCACGAATCTCGTGTCCTGGTCCTCTACTAAACAGAAAGCCGTGTCTCGTTCCAGCACGGAATCTGAGTATCGCAGTGTTTTCAATGGTGCAGCCGAGCTTCTTTGGATCCAGTCACTATTACAGGAACTCGGTATTACTCACCCTGACCCACCCATCATCCTCTGTGACAATCTCAGTGCTACTCATCTCGCCTCTAATTTTGTTCTGAACTCTAAATCCAAGCAAGTGGAGATAGACTACCACTTCGTTCTCAAAAAAGTGCTTCAAAAGCATTTATTAGTAAAATTCACTCCTTTGGGCAATCAATTGGCCGACGCTCTCACCAAACCTCTACCTCTGGCATTGTTCAACAGCTTTCTCTCCAAGATCTTCGGCCATCGGCCTTGATCTTGAGGGGGGGTTATTAGCATATATAGTTAGTAGATAGAATTTAGTCCAGTCCTAATTTTTCTAGTCCATTTGTAGTTTATGTCTTGTCATTATTCATCATTACTTTTTCCTCTATACTTGTACATGTTTTACAGTTTTCAAATCATAATGAAAAATCTTCTTCTTCATCTTGTCGCCACAGCCTTCTCCTTCTCTTCCTCTTCCTGTTTCCTGGTTTGAAAACCAACAGATTGCAAAACTCAATGTTCTCTGCCTCCGCCGTATCAGTACCACCAACAAAAATAAGAGGGTTGAGTTGGTTAAACTCCCAAAAATTAACCCCCCTGGAGGTCGTCTGAGCAAGGGTTGGATCAGGTATCGGATCAGGGGTGCTCACCGGAGCCTGATCAGTGGCAGTAGCAGGAGTCGGAGGTGGATCCAGGGCCAAAGGTGGATTCGGGGTGCGGCTCACCAAGTTTCGCACAGCCTCCACTAGAGCGGCAATCGAGTTAGTGTAAGACCCA
This sequence comes from Begonia masoniana, assembly GCA_022432975.1. NCBI lineage: Eukaryota > Viridiplantae > Streptophyta > Magnoliopsida > Cucurbitales > Begoniaceae > Begonia > Begonia masoniana. The sequence goes on from CM039507.1 coordinate 37,513,671, forward strand.
AAAATTTTTCTCAAACGTAAATTGTCTTTAGATGTAATTACGTTAGGAAAGCATAGCCATTATTCTAGAATTATCCTAAGTAATTAATTTAGAAAGAGGAGGTTGGGGGGAAACCAAAGGATTAGGTAGCTTGTTGATGAAATGGTTGTTTCAAATTAAAAAGGAAAGGAAAATGAGAGAGAAGAGGAATGAAAGGAGGGAGCCTTTCACGTGGGGGAAAGAATGAAGGTAAGGGGGGGGGGGGGGGGGGGGGGGGCTACTACTCAACTCAACAACATTAAAACGAGATCTAATGCACTTTTCGCGATCACTGCTTGCTCCGTTTGCTTGCGTTGTGCGCACCACGCACCGATACCGCGTGCACATACGCATGCAAGAAACGCGATCGATCAGCAGACTCTCTTCCGCGATTGCCAAAATCACAGAACACCCGCTGATCGATCGCTCCCAGCACCGATCGATCGGTTGGGCACTGTGCGCCCCAGCGCGTGCGCCTAGCACCACCTGCGCGCCTCCAGCACTGCCCTCCGCGCCTCTTTCTCTTCTTTTCCAGTTTTCTCCATTTTTCTTCACTTCCCACTCCTACATTTCACCTATAAAACTTACCTCCATCATCTCCCAATATTTTCAACCTCTCAACACGTTTAAAAACCCTGAAAACACGACTTGAAAATGTAAGCAGAAGCTTAAAATTAGTGATAAAAAACAACGTTTCTTTTTAAAAATTCGAGCAGCATAACGGTTTAAGTGTTGAAAACCAAAACTGTGTAAACAAACTATTGTATACAACAAAATCCAAAATCACACACCAAAGGAGTTCTAAGTACCCCTAGCATATACAACCCCCTTCTTTCAGCAAAGATCCATCAAACACCACTCCTCACACCATGGTCAAGGCGCCCCAACAAAATTGCCTGCATCGGCATACAAAATGCGTCGCCAACTGCAACCCTAATCCTGGCCACACTCATAAAGCTCACATGATAGCTCGTCGTCACCTACACCATTAGAACACAAAATGTAGTCTAATACTTAGCAAGTAGGGAACAATGAACTTAAAACAATGCATACTCAACCCCTAGCACATGCGGTTTCTACACTCAATGTTGTTCTCGTTTCATTTCGTTTTATTACTCTTTCACTTTTCCGTGTGAATCAAGCAGGCACTTATCCTATCACCACTCAGAATGGCCATACGATGATCTCATCCCACATCAATCATATAACCCTCTAGTGCTTTCTCACTAGCACGTTAATGACGAGGCGTTCCAACTCACGACATCTTACGTATTTTCACTGGTGCATCTCTCGTAGAGACCCTATCGAAGTGCTACACACCAGCACCATCCCTCGACGAGGTGGCTCTACTCGAGACCACGTTGCAACTCTTTTTATCTTTTTACATTTCATACTCACATTTCATAAACATGCTCAAAACTCGTTTTTCGTAGTTCAAAAACCATGATGCATGTCAACACAAATGCTCAACCAACAAAACAATAGCAAGCAAACAAACAAACAAACCCTACCGTTCAATGATGTAGGCCCGAAGGCAAAACACAAGCAATCCACTATTTACCTGGATCTCCGTAAATATTCGCTTGCCTCAGCTATGCCAACGCTCACGTTGTGTAACCCTAACATATACAAAAGAATTAACTTAGTAATCAAACACTAAATCTAGGGATGCTACCTATTTCTAACAACAAACCAAACTAACATAAACATTTAACACAACCTCACCGAAATTTCCCACTTTTCTTGCACAATCTTCAATCGGCCATAACTCACCGTCATTTTCCCATCGATTGAGAGACGATCCAAAATCTCTATATCTTCTACTATCCAATGCTTCAAATCCATTTTCAAAATAAATAGCATGGCCGATTCAGATTCTTCAACAAACAGAATCAGGTACCTTTTGCTCAAATCTGATTTTCAACAAATCGGACTAAACTCATATCTTTCTATTTAAATCAACTATACAACGCTATTTAGTGTCTAAGCTTACAAAAATAGCAAGAAAACTCATCAAGGTAAAGGGAAATTTGTCGGAATTCCCTCCTCTGGTTTCCACAACTCATCCAAAAACCCCACCAAAACCACTACAATTGCACAAATCTCTAAAGGTAAGCTAAATCACAAAATCCATTAAAAACTTACCTTAAACCTTGATGAAATTGGAGGAGAGGAAGAGGAGGGAGCTTCTCCAATGGCTGCCAATTTTTTTTTCGAGGGAGAAGAGGAGAGAGGATAGACAAGCTGTTTGTCTTTTACTACTTAGCCTTTCACAATTAAAAACCTCACTTTTCCTTTTTGCAATTTACCACTCACTAAAGGTAAATATAAATCAACCCCCCCCCCCCCCCCCCCCCCCCCCCATCCCCCCACCCCCCCCCTCTTACCTTTATTCTTTCCCCACGTGAAAGGCTCCCTCCTTTAACTTTTCTTCTCTCTCATTTTCCTTTCTTTTTAATTTAAAACAACCATTTCATCAACAAGCTACCTAATCCTTTGGTTTCCCCCAACCTCCTATTTCTAAATTAATTACTTAGGATAATTCTAGGATAATTGCTATGCTCTCCTAACGTAATTACATCTAAAGGCAATTTACGTTTGAGAAAAATTCTCGGGTGTTACAGTTAGAGTCATGCTCTGGGTTCGAAGGAACTCTCTTTCATGGCAGCATCTTGACACTTCTGAACATACAACAAGATTGCACTACATTAGCATTTTACAAAGGCTTTATTAATCCACACATTTTACCAACTGCTCATAATTGTTCTCAAACATTTGTCATTAAGAGGATTAATGAACCTTGTGCTCTGATACCAATAAATTTCTTTCACTACCCAAGAGGGGGCTGGACAAAAACGCAGGCTAAACGATCAACCTCAGGGAGGTCCACCGTCTAGCCTAAGGCTGAGTGCGGAAGTTTTTACAATAATCCAAGACTCCTCAATGTAACAAATATGAGAAACGAGCAATAATAGAAATAGTGGAAAAATAAAAATAGTTACAGAGCCAAGTTTGTAGCAATATCCAGAATATGTTCTTACATTTCATGAAATAACGAAATAAAAATAAAGATAGTTCCAAAACGATGGGTGCTGATCCAATTCACTTCTGGATCTTCCTTCCTTTACCTATGGAGGGGGGAGTCGTTGGGGTGAGTGACAAACTCAGTATGGAATATTATACCTACCACTCATGTTATAATCCATGTCAGTTATAAAATCAATGAATGAGTATGAAATCCTCAAACCAGTTCCATATTATTAAATCTTTTCTCATTTTAGATAAATCGATCGGGCTAACTTTTCAAATAAAGCAAGTGTATATAAACTATACCCTCATCATCCATACCATACTACATAGTCAAGTATACAGTGAAAAAGAAGATCACGCAAGGATCCTTCGAAACACACACACAGAAAGGCCGCTATAACATTAGGCAAGATCTCATAGGGAGAAAGAGATAAAGTCAACCACCCGGGGGATCACGATCGCATACCCTGAGCCATGTGGATCACACGGTAGCTCACCAGGAGGATATCAAACGATCACTCTACCCGGCCCTCGAGAACACCGCACAAGGGACTTATCATATCAGGGATAACAACGAACAGACAATGATTAGGTCAGGTAACAGGTAGCCAAAGCTCGAGCCCACAACTCAAATTGCCGGAGTTTAACAGAGGAACTCAACCCGGAGGGAAGGGCAATCACAACAACCACGCATCCCGAGCCATATCAAATCAAGTGTGGTGGAGTGTACCTGAAACCCCAAATATGGGTGCATCTGGAAAAATCCCCTGACCGGATACTCTCAGAGTACGGGGCCCGGCCGAAAGAGAGTGCTAAACGATTACCTTCGAAACAACTCCACATGGCAATTACAGAAAACTATGCCAATGCCATCAGAAACCCAATCCAAATTAAAAAACCAACAGCATGAATAATGCTCAATCTCAAATCAACCGTCGACAAGCCGAGAAGAGAAAAACATGAGTAGGCAATCAATCAAGTTCAAAGTTATACATGCCTTGCTACTCCTTCATTTTAGCATTTTCTCATCACATCCCTCTCTAATTACACTTTCCTTTCTTTTTAATACGTATGATTATCACCTACCATGACATTACCTCCATCAAACATCTATCTAAGAGCTACGTAATTAAAGAAAATTCTTGGGTTGTTACAAGGTGCTGAGGATAGCCTCTTTGTTGCTTTTGATATGTGAACACTCAAAGCATCAAGCGAATGCATCCTTCAAGTATATCCCAAAAAAATAAATACCAGCCCTTTTATAATAAACTGAAAAACTATCTATCATATGACTATTATAGATATATATATATATAATATATATATATAATTATATATATATACCCTTTATACAATGCAACTAATATATACACCATGTTTTTCTATCACAGCAAAACACGGTCAACCATTTACGTACACTAATAATTAAGGTAATAATGGATTCATGGACATTATCGACAACTATTTATCTTTATGGTTCTAACTTGATTAATACTGTCTTTGGATTTTTGGATTTGATTAACACACATCAATTCTAACAGTTAGATGTGATGAACCCGAATCTTTATCCTGAATCTGTACTGTACGATGGATGCAAACGCACCGTAACCCAGATGGCGGTACGCCGCGGCGGGGACGAGCCGGAAGGTGACAGTCGTAAAGAGGAGGGTCGTCACCATCCCACCAGCGCTTGGGGAAGTATGTGGGAATGAAACATTGTAAAGAGATCCCTCCCAAGATATAGACGCGTTTGGAGCACAATTGACAACGATCCCAAGACTCCGAAGGTTAAGCTCTTCCGCGAGAGTAATTCCAGGTTTGTGACCTTGCCGGGAAGTGCTTCCCAACAAAGCCTTGAGGGGAGATATTGGGCTGCGGCCCAATCCCGAGTTGACAAATATTTGCTTGGATGAGGGGGTCTTTACAATGGTAGCAAGCTGTACCCAAGCCGGAATTGTGGCCAACGTGTCCTTGGCCCC
>CM039507.1:37518797-37544031 GCA_022432975.1 Begonia masoniana
AAAAAAAGACACGACTAATATTTGATTCAACATACTCTTTTTTTAAGTATTTTATTTATGAATACTAATACATTATTCTTTAATCAGCTTTTTAATTCTACAACCATGACGGGACAAACATCACCACCAACAAAAATTTATTAGATAGAAAAATAATAAAATATTATGTTACAAAATAATTATTTTTAGAAAATTCAATACATTGATTAATTAAATAAATTAATATATCCCTTCAAATTCGCGATTTAGATGGATTAAATAAGTAAAATAGAAAAAATGTGTTGACAATTTAAAACATTGAAAGTAAAGTTTAATCCAAAGTTAGATTAAATATTAATTTATTTGTTGAAAATTTTAATTAAAAATAATTCTAAATTTATTTTATTATTTTACTATTTTAAAATATTAATTATTAAATTATTCGTTGAAAATTTTAAATAAAAATAATTATATGTTTATTTTATTATTTGATTTTTTTAAAATAAATCAAATAATTATTAATATAATTAATGTAATAAATTAATTATTTATAATTTATTATATTAATTTAAAGTAAGAATAAAAATTAGAGAGTGTTATTAATTTTTAATAAATTTTTTGTAATTAATCAACCAATTAGAAATCGCCACCTAATTTGACTAGCTTGGAAGCGTGTCAGCAATGGAGGATATTCCAAACACTGAAATCTCGCTAACTGTTCTTCCAGGTCCTCAAAAGGTCACGGGAGGACACGTTTAATCTTCTTCTTCTTCGTCATCTTCATCTTCTTCTGACATTCTCCATAGAATTATGCTCTGTCTGCTCCATTGATCTCTTCAATCTTTTTGCCCACAAGTTTCGCTTTCTGCAAGGGGACCTCCACTAGCTGTCCTGAATTTTATTTGACAAATTCTCAACTCAGTCTCTATCGCCTCGCCTTTTTTCTGCCCATCTTTACTTTGCTTAGAACTGAGGTTAATCATCTGGATTGATGGGTACCCATAACTTGTTCTGGCTTAAAACTCACTATGATTTTCTCTGTACGTGTTTTCTCGATGAGTTTTTGTGCGGAAAAATGATCTGGGTCGTCCGTTCTTTGCGTATATTTCTCTTCGATTGCCTGTTTTATGCGTTTGGAGTGATTATCCGAAACATATTCAGGTAAAATTTGGTTTCTGTTTCTGGGTTATTGTATATAGTTATGCTGTTTTCTGAAACTGCTTTTCTCTCTCTAGATTTCAGGAAGATGGCGTGAATAACGAAGATGATTTTCGTCTTTTAAAAAGCTCTTCTGGTTCAGAAAATGGTGGGTTCGGCGAGGAAGGAGGTGGGGTGACAGAAAATTTAGCGATGAGTTCTATTTCTCCAACTACGAGTAAATATCAGTTCATTTCTGGAAGAGAAGTCGATGGGTTTATCGAAAAACCAGACAGTATTGGTTGGATTATGCAGCAATTTTGTGCAGAAAATTATGATTCTAACGCTTGCGGGGTCCAGATCATTGAAGTTTCTCCAGACGAATCTTTTGGCGAATTCGCGTCAATGGCGGCAGATGAAGAAGAGGTTTTAGAAAAAGGAGGGCAGGAAGTTCTTTCTGAGCACGGTCATGGAGATTCAGAGGAAGAAGACGAGTTCGGCTCTGGGAATAAGAATGAAATTCTTGCTGCAGGAGATTTCCGAGAGGCTAATTTTGAAAGGGAAGCCATGGATGAAGAGAAATGGGACTATTTCGTCGAAAGATTATGTACTGAAGAGACGATCAAGCCAGAAATTGAATGCAAAAACGAAAAGGATTACCAGTTTCTAACGAACTTGGATATGCTGCCAGAAATTCAAGTTGTCGGAGATGATTACTCCGTTCAATCTGACACAGACTCGAATTCGATGAATTCAACCGATGGAGGTTTTGCTAAATCAAATCATGAAGAGGTTGAAGAAACTGAAGAAACTTTCCCAGACAGAGAAAGCAATCTAGGTTCAGAATTTTGTTATTCAGACGATGATTTTATAGAATTAGAGCTTCAAATAAATGATCCAGTTTCTGGACTGGCTGAAAATCCGCCATTAGAGGATCCCCAGAAGATGGAGGAAGATAATGAAAGAAAAAATTCAGTTCAAGAAGAATCTTGCAGGCTAGAGGAACCATCAGTAATCAGTTCTAATGAAGACGACGAGCTAGGAACAGCACCAGAACATGAGGATTTAATAGAACAGCTCAAAAAGGAGTTAAGAAATGCCAGAACCGGAGGACTTCCGACGATTTGGGAAGACGGATCGGAGCCGGAATCTCCATTGATGATCGATCGGAGCCTTAAAGCATTGAGGATTGATCAAAAGTATGAACAGAAAGATCAACTGGAAGAGAGCCAAAAGGTCTACAAAGCTTATGAAGAAAAAATGAGGAAGCTGGATATTTTGAATGATCAGACCATGAACGCCATTGGTAAGTTACTGAACAAAGTCTGGTGTTTTAATCCATTTTCATCTAGCAGACATGATTATGATTGATCATACTTTTACCAATCTATGCAGGGATTCTTCAGCTGAAAACACAGAATCATTTGATCTGGAGACAAAAATCTCCAATTCCAGCAATCAAACCTTTCATCTCCCACACTTTTTGGCCCCAAAAATCGCAGAAATCCGTAGCCGATTCGAGTCAAAAATTCACCGGGGATCTACATAAGGAGCTGGAACTAGTATATGTTGGACAGATCTGCCTTTCTTGGGAAATTATGTATTGGCAGCACCGAAAAGTTCTCCAACTTCAAGAACACGAATCAAAGGGTCTCGGACGATACGTATTGAATCAAGTCGCTACAGATTTCCAAACATTTCAAATTCTTATGGATAGATTCGTTGAAAACGACAAGTTTCATGGATCGAGAGTCGAAAACTATGTCAGGAATCGATGCGTTATGCGAAAATTTCTTCAGGTTCCACCCATTAAAGGTAAGAATTCATCGTAAAAATATGCGCATCGAAAATTACCAGAAATATTTCTCCAGTGCATGAACTAATCAGTTCAGCTTACATTGTAGGTGATTGTTTGAAGGACAAGAACGTAGCCAAGAACAAAGAGGTCATTAATTGCGGAATGCTAGCACAGATGATCGAAGAATCAATTCGAGCTTTTCATGAATTTATTTGTTCTGATAAAGATGAGCGAAAACAAACTCAGATCGATCTTGAAGACCCTGCGGATTCGACTCTGCTTGATGACACAAAAGCTGCTCTTCAAAAGGTCTGCCTATCAACCTGTTTAGACTATAATCAACCTGTGTTTGATTCCCTGATCTTACTTTAAGGAAGAACCCATTTTCTAAAATAGACTACACTGAAGGAAAAAAGTAGCTTTCACTTAAAAAAAACTTGCACCAATTCATCAAATCATTTGAAACTTTGATGCAGAAGATCTATAGATGGAGTGAACAACTTGTCTTTTTTTTTTTAAGAACTTTCATGATTATTCAGTGGTAGAATGTTAAAATCGAAGAATAATACTGAATATGGATCTTTTTTTATGGCATTGTGTTAAGGTACAAAATGTTAGAGTTTGATAACTCACTTTGTTTTGGTCGTGTCGATAGATTGACGTTAAAGATTTTGTTTTACTTTATAAATATATGTTACGTGATTGTAACTTAGTCTTCACTTTCTGATTGTGCTTTATCAATTGGTGTAATAATTAAAATAAATTATAAATAGTTTAAGTAAGAAATTAATTGAATCAATTAATGATCATCATGTTAAGAAGTAAAACTCAATAGTCTAGAAGATAAACCTAGTATTATTCTTTTTCAATCAGGTAGATGAGCCTACACTACAAATTTTCTTCATACTATATGTTTGAAATACGAAATTAGCATTTGTAATTTAGCTTTCACAGTAGATTTTCTTCTCTACGCTTGTTTCTTTTTCCATTCTACGTTAAATCTCGTTGTTTAGTTCCATTTTTTCCTTTTCATTTCGTGTTTGATCTATGACAGAAGTATCATTTCTTACCCTTCTCTGCGCTACAGAAGGAGAAGAAGCTGAAAGAAATCTGGAGAAGTAGAAAATGCATAGTGAAGAAGATGCAGAAAAACAAGGAAGAAAGGATGAACTACACACAGTTGGTGGCTCAGGTTGAGTTGAAAGTGGTGGGGAGGGCTCTTAGGATGTCTAGATTAACCAAATCTCAGCTGCATTGGTGCTCTCAAAAGTTAGACCAAGTTAGCTTCTTTAGAGGGAAGGTAAAATTAGAACCCTCCTTTTTGCTGTTTCCTTGTTGAGTTTGGACTAATCTTTTACCACATTTGTGTATGCATAATTCTCACAACATATATTAGTTTAGTTGAAGGGAAAATTTGTTAGAGCCCTGTTTTGTTGGAGCAAAGGCTATTGTTCTTACAATTTCATGTTGAAACTTTAGAGTTCTCTCTCTAGAAAAGGGAGCTTGAGGGAACCTCGAAAACTCCGTGGGTTTTTCTTCAGTTTAGTGTTGAAAGTTAAATAAAAAATGAACCAAAATCAAACGCTACGAACAAAAGAAAATATTCATTATAAATATCAAACATCATACAATAGCGAGTTCTGCAATTCAAACTTACATATTTATGAAGTAAGGCAAAATTCTAAAAGAGATTTGTAATGTAAATCTATTAGTAAATTCTGACAATTTTCATCGTAACACATAAAATATGAAGATCTAATGTAGAACGACTCTTATATAGAAGAAAATCATGAACATAATAGAATAATCATTACGAATATCAAAATATTAAAATCACGAATTTTGTTATTCAATTCTACTTGTTTATAAAACAAAACTTTAAAAGGCCAATCTTGGATCCAAAAGAATTTAATTAGTGAACTCTAATCAATTTTGGTCAAGAAATGGTGGGTTAGATTGGCCAATAATACTTAGGCAAGCAATTTCAAATCAAGAATTTACTACCTTCTTTATTTGCTAGACTTCCCTCAATTGAATATTATTGGATACAACTCAGAACTCGAAAATCTTAGGTACCACGTAAATATTGACCTTTATTATCCATATTTTTTGAGATCTATGATAGCATAAATAGTATATATTTGCAATTTGATTACAAGACATCATAATTTTTCCATTATCGTTGAATGGCGATATCTAAGAAGTTTGAAATTGGTGAAGCAAGACCGACCAATCCTACAACCAGTAGATCAATTCTTAGCATATCCTGATGGAAAGATGGAAGATGTTCTGGTCATTGTAAAATGTAGAGATTATGTCTTTGTTACATTCCACTAGTACACATGGAACACAATTTTCTAATTTGCTCTACATTATGTGTAAAAGTCACATAATTTACAATCTCATGTGGGTCCTCAAGAGTACTCTATCTTCCTCGAATTAAACAAATTGATCAGTGCATTCCATAATTTAGCTGTCCAACCGTTTGTTCTAATGAAACCTATCAGAATCTATTGACTCGGGTGACAATGTATCGTCCTTTCTCTAGATCGTAAATCGTCTTTAACTCAGGTTTCCTCAATTTTGATATAGACCATGCTATAAACAACAAGAGCATAGAGATGGCAATGAGTGATAGCAAAGTGGGTGATTCATAGCTGATGATGTTGGCAATCCAGCCGGAATTCTCGCCGGTTATGGCCTTTGTGCTTTGTAAGATAAAGGCTCCCAACGCCCAATCAAGTGATATTTTTTCCACGTTATTTGCCACCACAAGACTAACCGATAACAACACTCTCAGCAGGGTTCAACGGTCTAAAAAATAATGTAAATGGTAAAGCGAAGCATACCTTTGGTCGTCTAAAGCAATTCCAAGCCCGTCGTGAAGTAGGGCCACAATGTAAGCCGATGAGAAGCAATATCGAAGCAAATCTTCTTCACTAAGCGTTTTATACCTTTTTTTCAACTGTGACCAGTCTTCCCCACAGAATTGTTCTCCAGCCGTCATGAGATCAGAAAGAAATGCCCTCGAGTCCAAATGAAAGAACTAATCAAGCCAAAAGAAAATGAAAGAAAAGGGTCAGATACAATAGAGTATCTTTATCACACAATACTTTAAGATGTAAATATCACAATAAACAAAATTAAGAACGTGGGAAATGTGCAGCCAGGAGAAAAGATAACCTTCGATGTATAGAAGAAATTTTCTGTGGCCAAAAACTTTCCCCTGAGCTTGGGTATGAAAGTCGATCCGATGTTGCAATGCTGATAGGAACATTTCTCTGCAGGGGGAGGGGTTAGAAGTTACACTGGTAAGACAGTTTAAAAAAAATGAAAACATGCAAATATCACAAACAGAACTAATGTAAAAGATCTAAATAGTTCCATTGCCTTTTCCTTTCTGCAACATCTCTAATGCAGCAGATCGGCACTCTGAGAAATTTCCTCTGGAATGAACGGTGGTTAAGTATTCTCTTCCTCCACTCAAAGAATCAGGAGACATAGTCCACGACTGGATGCTCTGCGAGTACCCTTTGGGAGCACATGGATCTATAAGCATCCCCTCTCGAAGAGATCTAGTAACTGAATGAAGAATTGACAATTGTTAACAAATGGAAATATAACAGGTTCACGAAATTACTATATATAGTGATGTTGTGTCCTCCCTCTTCAAACACCCAACCAAAATCAGAAAATAATAGGTAAAGTGACTGGCAAAGAAAGTTTGAAAACTGAGAATGAAGAGTTTTCTCACTACCTTTATGAGAAGCTTATATTCTATCAAGGTTTGCGTGGAAGGAAGGTGGGTTTTCTGCAATCCTAGTGACTATTCTGACCATACAGAATGCTTTCAAGTAAATAAAATTGAGTCCAAGATTCAGAAGGACAAGTGTCTTATTTGTTACAGCATAATAACCTTGGAAACACAAACATCACTCTTAAGAAATATGTACATACAATGAAAGAAAAGAAAAGAGGTGAAATACTTGCCTAAGTTAAAATCTCTTGAAAGTAGAGCTTCTCTTAATGAGTCATGTGCCGCGTTCTGAAAATTGAGATTATTTAGATACTTATAGGAAACATTGTAACTCAATTTTTTTTAACCATATATCAACACTCTCCTCTCCCGGAGAGGAAATGCATAGAAGCTAGAACACAGAAGGATACAAAAAAACAAAGCATAATTTAGCAGAGTTCGTATTGATCATGTACCTGGCCAAAATGAAGAAAGCTGTGGCTATATAGATTATAAGTTACATTGCGGAATTTAATAGTATGAGAGAACTCGGGAGGTACTGGGTCACTTGAAACAAATGTTACCTGAACAGATATATTAGATGTTAGGAAATTTAGTTATCATAGTCTTTGATCAGGACATTTTGTTTTCGCTTCAGTCCAGTGGCAATATCCTTTGACATATCATAGTTTTCATGGGATTGATACGCAGTACAAATATTTGCTCTAGTTTCAAATTTATGCCAATAAATTCTAAATAAAATAAAACCTGTGCTGAAGCCCCGCCGAGTTCAATAATCCCAGTAGTCTCTTGAGGATCACCTCCGAGGGTGCCAAGGGCATAGTTTGCAACAACCCAAGCGAAAATTCCTTCATCGGAGCCTAACACAAACACAACAATTGGGATTGAGATTTCAGAAACTACTTTGACGGTCAATGGGAGTAATACTTGTCCCAAAGAAAAAGAAAAAGTTACTTCATACAAAAGGTTTCATGCATCAATAATTATACAACTGTGCAGTGCATACGCAATTTATCAGCCTAATGATGCAGCACTACTGCAACACACACACACACACACATGTAGCTGCAAGTTTTTAATGTCGCACCAAGAAATGTGGTAACCAAAGGTGAATTGTAGACCAACTCATGATGTGTTGCTAACTACTTATCACCCTCGAGAAGTTCTTCTTTTCCCTGAAATACGGAGGAACAGGTAATTGATGGAGTTTTTTCTTCTATCAATAATTTAATCGACTTTCAAGTCCTCTGCCCCTACGCTACTAAATAACCTCTTGTAATCTGAATTTCTATCATGCGTTGGTTCCTTCTTCCACTTAGCATACATTCAGCAAAATCAAATATTCCTCCAAATAATACCATTACATTTTTTGGAAAATTCAAAAAAATTCTCTTATTATTCACAACATCATATCATTAGCAGGAAGCAACTTCAAAGTAAAAAATAAAGTAAAATGTGCCACATCTTACCAGAGATAACCTTAGCCCAATCATCCTGAAACTTAAACCCTGATGATCGAAGGACCTGACGACACGACTGCAATATCTGTTCCTGCACACCCGATTCAAGTATCCTCAATCCTGCAGTCGCCATTAACTGTATTTCAGTACTTCCCCATTGGTTCTTTGGAATCCGTTCCCTGGCAAACTGCAAAAGCTCCCCAATTGAATTCCCCGCCTCATCTGGATCGTCCGCATATGCCGACAGTCCAGGCGTCAGCCTCATTGATGCTAACCCCTCCTTCCCGAAATCAAATACCGCATTATTTCCTTCCACTTTGTATGCAAATACATGGATTCGAGTGCCCGTACTACCTCCATCGATAACAATTCCGTACCTTCTCTTCTCGGAGCTCCAAACATTTTTAGCAGACAAAAATAAATAGCAAAATAACAAAGCCAAGACCAGCGCACACGCTGCAGAAATCAACAACTTGGATTTGGTTGCATGCTTTGCGGAATTTCGTGTAAACAGATTGGAACGGGAGCTAGATCGTATATGAAGCTTGATCGGATCCATGTTACTGTTGCTTTCAGGTTTACAGTCCCCCTGTATACGTAGAATCGATCTTCGCATCAAAGACTACAAATCGACATGTAATGCATGAGAAGCATATGATTACAAGAAGAACACAAAATTCACAAATTTTGCGAAAACTACAGGATCGATTCAATGAATCTTCCGCTGCGAGCGTGGAAATCTTCGCAGATCGGAGACAGAGAGAGGAGAGGGTGAACGCCGACGTTTCGCCCTCGCTATCTCGGCCTCCGTTACGGCGATTTCACGTTTCCCGGTAATCCCTCGGGAGGGATTTTATTTCTGGCCTTTGACGCTGTTTGGGAATGGGTTTATAGATGCCCCCAATTCCGACGAGAAACAAAAGAGTTTCAGAAGTAGTTTTGTAGAGTCACTTCTACAAATCGTCCTTTCATTTATTTGGAGATCAATAACGGAGGTATAAATAATTAAAATAAAAAACTATTTTTCAATTGAACAATTACATAAAAACATTAAACATAACGTCAAATTTTAGAATTAAAATATAAAATTAAATCATTATAAAAATAATATTCTTACAGAACAATGTAATTCATTGTAAAAATATAATAAATAAATATTAATTAAATAAATCAATTTTTTAATAAATTATATTCCATTAAAATATTAATATCACAGATCTTCTATTATTAGATTTCTTAATTACTACCTGATTTGCCTAATCATTATATTAAACTTTCCTTGATTAATCTTAATCTTTGATGTTTCATATTGAATTCATAATTATAATGAATATATTTTACCAAATATCTAATATTGAAGATTATTTAAACTTCTAAGATAGTTAATTTAGCCTTTTAACTTATGATCTATGAATTTTTTTTAATTAAATTATTAGTCTAATAAGTAGTTAGCATCACCTCGGCAGCGGGCCGAGCTAGACCAGACTAGATTAGCCCACCGTCGAGAGGCCCAAGTCAGTTTGCTTCTTAGAGGCTCCTGGTTATTGACTTCTAATTTTAGGGTTTATATATAGTTTAAACTTATCGTATGAGATAATATACCAATAACATTTTCACGTATGTTTTTTTTATATAGTAGACCAAAATGTATCGACTCTGAGCATACCCTATGTAACGACCCTCATTCTGTACCAAAAATTTCTGTAAAATTTAAAATTTTCTTTTCACTTGAAACTACGCAATTTAAAATGCTCAGCGGAAGCTTTATCGTTTGAAGAAAATATTTGTAAAAAACTCAATTTGATATCATATAAACAAAAGGTAAAATAATTAACATAATTTTTATTTTAAACCACTACCCAGCCGACCGATCATCTTCCTCCTACTCCTCAAACAAATACTTAACCCATTTCAAAATACTTCAAATCTATCAGCCTAAAACATCTTCCTACTAACCAAGACACCTCTCTTTCTAAAAGAATCAGACAGTATAACATTTAAATTTTTTTATAAACCCGAACCAAACAAATCATCAGAAAAATAACAGAACATTTTAAACCTAAGCGTTTACACATATTACTTACTTCAAAACGTTACTTTAGAACCTACATACGCCCGGAGTTAAATCGCCCTAACAAATGGCCCGATCGTCGTATGAGCGTACTCCTCCAACCGCCCCTAATCCTGCACATACTCGAGAATCTCACCAACTACCTCGTCATCACCTACATTACAGAACTCAAACTATAAGCCTAATGCTTAGTAAATAATGCATAAAGAAATGAAATCACTATAAATAACTCTTAACATATGCAGTTTTTACTTTCTCATTTCGTTTCGTTTTATTCATTCATTTTTTTTCTTTTTACATCCTAGATTGAGTAGGCACATTGTAGAACCCTCCGGTCCAACACTATGGGATCCGCGGAATTTTAACTCAGCCCGTCATCCTCCAGCCCAAGTCCAACTAGGGATTCGTAGAGCACTGAGTGGTCCTACTCACGAGACAGTCAAACTCGCTCTAGAAAGAGTAGGCACACCTTACGGTCCACCTCACAGAACGACCATATTCACGTAAAAAGGGAGAAAATGAGGCACGCCTCGCAGTCCACCTCTCCGGACGGCCATACCTAAACCTCACTATTGCATAGTCTTTTCTTACATTTCTTATCATTTTGTTCTTAACGTTTCGTTTCAAACTATGTCATTTCATAAAACATGAGAAATTCATTTTCGTTTCATTTTCGTACCTTTCAAAATCATGATGCATGACATAATCAAACATACAATGCAAGACATAATCAAACATACCATCATAAATCTAACGTTATGTGATGTAGACCCGAAGGCAAAACGCATTACTTACCTGGCGTCCTTAGCAATTTGGTCAACTTGATCACTTAACCTCGAAACTTGATAACCTATTAACATAAATATCATCATTAATATCCATCATTTCACTTTCCATCATCATTAAATCAATCACATTATCATAATATAACCAATTCAAAATTAATCTAAAGGGAAGCATACATAATTTTCCAATCAATCCAAGCATGGTACATTAACATAAAACATACCAATTCATTCATGCTCAATATCAAACCCAAACTTTACAAAAGCATTCAACTCCATTCAAACTGTCCTTAATCCCAAAAGTTATCAATAATTCAAGTAACAACTCTTAAGAGGCGCAATCACTAAAAAAATTCGGGCATAACCTCCCCATTTTCGTGCATTACCCGAAATTTCCAAAATCACCAACAATTCAAAAATTATTAACCATAATCTCTATTCTATTATCTACATCCAACATTGCACCTCAACAAGTCCAACCACATCAGTCCAATATTTATACACAACATAAAGGGGAGAGATTTGTGCATTAAATAGGAAAAAGATCAAGCATAACATCCAAATAGAAATCTCATCCCAAATACTTAACCCAAGAACATGTTGTTGACTTAAATAGAGTTTAAGTTTAAATATGTTTTTGATGATTATGATTAATATGAAATATATGAACCGATGATTATGTTTAATATGAAATATATGAACTGATTATGATTAATATGAAATACATGAACTGAATAATTGGATTATTGTGTTTATTACATTTATCTGGAAATGCCCTTTGAAAAGGGTATTATGTTTCTGACGTTTTTGGTTAAGTGTTATTAGTCCAAAGTCAATCATCCAAAGTACTATGTGAAAGACAGACGCTGTCGTCCAAAGTTAAGACAGACGCAGTCGTCCAAAGTACTACGTTAAAGACAGATGCAGTCGTCCAAAGTTAAGACAAATGCAGTCGTCCAAAGTTACGACAAACGCAGTCGTCCAAAGTTAAGTCAGACATAATCGTCTGAAGTTATAAGTCAGACGCAATCGTCCGAAGTTATTAGTCAGATGCAATCGTCCAAAGTACTCGTCCACAACGCAATCGTCCAAAGTACTCTTCCACAACGCAATCATCCAATGTACTCGTCCAACGAGCAAGCGTCCAAAATACATAGAACAACGAATTCATACGAAGCATTAGTTCGAAGAGCATTCGTCCAACATCAGACTAAACGAATTCGTCCAAACTCATTCATCCAAAGGGCGAACGTCTAGAGTCTCAACGCCAGACCATTAAAGACCATGAGCGATAGTGACTCCAGAACTCAACGACTAGTTTTCTACGTACGGACTCATCTCCAATGGTCATATTTTTGTACGGAAACAATGAGCCTTCTGAATGAGAAGCAGATTATAGACGCAAGGATAAATAGAAGAACAGTAACTCGAGGCAAAAACTTTTGCTGATAACTTTTGCTGATTTGAAAAATTTTCTCTCAACTCTCGCGAGCTCACACGCCTGTATTTTTCTTCTATTCACTACACCTCACTAGATAAAAACTAGAGATTTTACTTTTTGAGAGAGTGTAGATCTGTGTTACATTACCCATCTTGTAAAAGTGTAAAGGCATTGGATTAACGCCCGAGAAGTTCAATCCAGAAGTGTAAAGACAGTAGATCGACCTCTGTGAAGTTCGATCTAGATTTCTCGTGAGGAGAAGGAAAGAATCTTCAAGGGAGAGTCTTGGAGCGTGGAAGTAGGTAAGATTGGCCGAACCACGTTAAAAACTTCGGTGTCAATTTCTCTCTCTCCCTCTCTCTCTTACTTTAACTTACTTGCTTGTCTGCTATAATTTTAGTAATTGCATACAAAGAGAGAAGATAAAATAAATCTAATTTGCAGTGTCGAAAACGATTAGGTTAAGAAATTATTTTAAAAAGTCTAATTCACCTCTCTCTTAGACAATCACGATTCTATAATTGGTATCAAAGCAATGTTAAATATTGCCTAAGTTGTGATTTAGAAAATATTTTGATACTCTTGCAATGACATTCAACACAAACTCCACACACATAGAGGGTCAGTCCATCTCTAGGCCACCATTTTTTTATGGCAGTGATTATGTCTACTAGAAGGCAAGAATGAGAATATTCGTTCAAGCCATGGACTATGAGATATGGAACATAATAGAAAATGGTCCTTTCAAGGCCATGAAAACTGATCAAGAAATTAGTATTCCTAAACTGCCTAGTGAACTAACTGAATCTGATAAAAGGAATCTAAGTTTGAATACTAAAGCTATAAATACACTGTACTGTGCACTTAATAGAGATGAGTTCAACAGAGTTCAAGGGTGTGATAGTGCACAGGAAATATGGCATTTATTAGAAGTTACACATGAGAGAACTAACCAGGTTAAAGAGAGTAAATTGAGTATGCTTGTACATGAATATGAACTTTTTTCAATGGAGAAGGATGAGACTTACTAGATTTACTAACATTACTAATGATTTAAAAGTTCTTGGTAAGACTTATTCAGGTGAAGAACTTGTGAGAAAGATCCTTCAGTGCCTACCAAGAGCCTAGCAACCGAAAGTGACAGCTATACAAGAAGCTCGAGATCTCAAGGTTCTCAAGCTAGAAGAACTCGTTGGCTCTCTAATGACTCATGAGACAACCATGAGAGCCAATGACAAGGAAGATCTCAAAGAGAAAGAGATCAACAAAAAGAAAGATATTGCACTCAAAGCCTCTTCAAGCAAACAAGAGGAATCCGAGGAAGAAGTTGAGGATGAGGATATCGCTCTCATCATGAGGAGGTTTAGTAAATTCCTCCAACGAAAAAGAATGAATGAGAGAAAATTCTCAAAGGGAGAAAAGCCTCAAAAGGATAAGGAGATTACCTGTTTTGAATGCGAAAAACCAGGACACATCAAGGCCGAATGTCCTCAAACCAAGAAGGGTCCCAAGCGATTCAAGAAGAGGGCCATGAAAGCTACATGGGATGATAGTGAGAGTGACACTTCTTCAGAAGATGAGGAAGTCGCCAATCTTTGCTTCATGGCACATAAAAATGAGGTTAGCTCATCCACTAGTGATAGTGAAACTGATGATAGTGATCTAGTTGATGCATTAATGACTTAGTTAAACAATACAACATGTTTAAATTTAAATACAACTCTTTAAAAAAGGAAAATGCAAACTTGGTTGAAAAGTGTAACGCCCCAAGTTTTCTAAACTCAGTTCGTTACACATAACACAGAACAGGACTAAGAAAAAATTGACTAATTTCAAAAAAACTTCGCTCAAAATCAAAATTTTGACATTTGCTAAAGCCTTAAAATTTTAAAACTAGCAGCGGAGATTTTTTTTTTTTTTTTTTTTTTACGAAAATAGAGTTAAACAAACTGTAAAACAATTTTAAAAGAATCGGTTAAAATATTGAGAAGTAATTCGGCCAGAAGAGATGAAAGCTTAAGTATGAAATGCTTGAAGATCATAAAAGTCAACCACATCATCCGTTGATCAGAGTCAACGAAAATGGGCAGAAACAAAACGGAGGACTTCCACCGATGACGTCAGCCGAAAGAAATACTCTTCCTACTTTAGCCGATGACGTCAGCCGGAAGAAATACTCTTCCAACTTCAGTCGATGACGTCAGCCGGAAGAATCACTCTTCCAACTTCAGCCGATGACGTCAGCCGGAAGAATCACTCTTCCAACTTCAGCCAATCGCAAAACGACAACAATACTTACTCACATCTTCTGGTAGATAAAATACCCGACATCATTCGGTTACAAAACGACAAATTTTCTACTTATATCTTCCGATGGCTTCCACTGAAGACATCATCCGATGACTTTACTGAAGACATCATCTGATGGCTTTACTGAAGACATTATCCGATAGTCAACAGAACAACAACTTTATATAGTAGCTCATCGAGCATTTTCTCTCTACACAGGGAAAGCTCTGTCTACCAAAAGAATTTGAGCATTTGCAAAAGAACATTCAAAACTACTTAAATCTGTATATTACTCCAGAATTTGGTAGAAACTACTTTTAAAGCCAACAGAGTATTAAAAATTAGAAATGTCTCAAAGGTATTTCAAAACATTAAAACTACCATTTTCATAAGAACTCTCGACATACTCAAATTGAATCATGGTTCACTAGACTTTCCCATCCACTGACACCAGTTAATCCGCCTCATCAGTTTACCAGGCCGAAACATGAATATACTCCTCCAACCTCCTCTATTCATCTGTGCACTCAGGAAAATTACCTGCAGTATCCTCAACACCTACATCACAAAACTTATCTATTAGCATAATGCTAAGTAAGTAAAGCAATAATGAAATGAAATGTTGAAACATAAATTCCTAAACATGCAATTTCTATTTTCTCATCTCAGTTGCATTCACATTCATTCATAAACTGATCTGATCCCTCGGTTCCCTTGGGAGTGGGATCAATCCTCCCAATGTTATACATCCACTACTCGATTAAGGGGTGGATGAATTCTCTTAATAGCTGATCTGATCCCTCAGTTCCCTTGGGAGTGGGATCAATCCTCCCAATGTTATAAATCCCTTCAGAAGTTAAGGGGTGGATTAGTTCCCTTAATAGTTTGTCTGTCACATTCAGTTCATGCCTTACCATTCCTTACATGGAAATTCATTTTCGTAATCTTTCAAGAAAAACATGATGCATGACATACAAACTCATTCACACAATACATAATCCTACTGTTTTATGATGTAGGCCCGAAGGCACATGCATACTTCACTTACCTGGCTCTCCTAGAAATGCTCGGTGTTGCAAACTACTTTGGGAGCTTACTCAACCTAAAACCATGGACAGATATTCGATTAGATTTTACTAAACTTCATTCTACACTATCCAGAAGCCTAAGGAAACTAGTTTAGGAGCTTAGTTCGTTATACATCTCCGATTACCACCAAAACCCGAACTAGTTCGCTCACAGCATTCTCGAAACTCACATTTATCCACTCCCTAAATTATCGATAGTTACCAATGCAGCAAGGAATCGAAATAGAACTCACCTAGTTTGGAGAAAAATTGGATGGAAGAATCGCCTAGAGAGCTCTACTGCTTGAGCTGAATACCGAGAGAGGAGAGTAAGGAAAGAGTGGCGGCTACAGTGCATTTAATCACAAAGCCTCTTTCCTTAAATAGGTTATCCATTATAAGTTCTCAATTTATCACTATGCCTTTACTTAGTCACTCATTAACCTAATTAATACTTTCCTCAATTTTCTCCACAACATGCTTACTATTAAATAACGGAATAGAAATTGGTTTAATAGAACCGGGTGCTACAAAAAGCATGCTAAGGAGTGTAATTTGCATGAAAAGTAGATAAGTGATCTTAAAAGTAGAAATGAGAATTTGAATAACAATGTCCTTAAATTTACTAACGGTAGCAAGAAGTTGAACATGTTGTTAGACAGTCAAAGAGTGACATTTGATAAAGCAGGTTTAGGATATGAAAGGTTTAATAAAAAGAAAGCATATAAGAATTTCTTTGTTAAATCAACTACCTGTCATGCTTGTAATGAGATAGGACATAAATCATATGAATGTCCTTTAAAACTTGATAAGAAATCAAGTAGTAAATTACAATAGGTTCCTAAGGGGGCCAGACCTAACACTGAGACCAGACCTAACACTAGGACCCAAAAGATTTGGGTACCTAAGAAGACCACTTGATCACTGTCTTGTAGGTTGATTGCTCTCCTGGAAAAAATCAAATGGTACCTCGATAGTGGATGCTCGAGGCATATGACGAGAGACTCAACAAAGTTTTCCTTTGTTAACAAGAAGAGAGGGAATGTCACCTTTGGTGGAAATCAAAATGGCAAGATTGTTGGCATAGGCAATATAGGTAATCCTGCCAACCCTATTATCGAAAATGTGTTATTAGTAGAAGGGTTAAAGCATAACTTGTTAAGTATTAGTCAACTGTGTGATAAGGGTTATAAAGTAACATTTAAATCAAATGCATGTGTGATTAAAGATGTTTCAAATAGCAATATTCTGTTTAAAGGTTATAGGAAAGAGAATGTTTATATTATTGATTTAGATAATTTTGAACAAATTGATGAAAAATATTTTGCAGTGAATTCCCCTAGTAATAGTTGGACTTGACATAGAAGATTAGGGCATGTAGGAATGGATTCTTTAGCTAAGATTTCTAAGGAAAATCTAGTTAGAGGTCTTCCTAAGATATCATTTGAAAAGGATAAAGTTTGTGATGCTTGTCAAATGGGCAAGCAAACCAAAAACTCATTTGCCTCAAAGAATTCTGTCATATCGTCCAAACCACTACAACTGCTTCACATGGACCTTTTCAGTCCTTCAAATATTGCTAGTCTAGGAGGCAAACATTATACTTTTGTCATTATAGATGACTTCTCTAGATTCACTTGAGCATTCTTTCTATAGTCAAAGGATGAAACTTTTGATACCTTCTCTAGCTTTAGGAAGAGAGTTCAAAATGAAAAGGAGCTCACCATTGTTGCTATTCGTAGTGATCATGGTGGAGAATTTGAGAATGAAAAATTTGAACTCTTGTGTCTCAAATATGGTATTGAGCATAATTTCTCCTCCCCTAGAACCCCTCAACAAAATAGAGTTGTTGAGAGGAAAAATAGGTCTCTTCAAGAGCTTGCTCGGACCATGCTTAATGAAAACTCTCTTCCAAAGTATTTCTGGGAAGAAACTGTTTCCACAGCTTGCTATGTGCTAAACCGGGTCTCTATAAGACCTATTCTAGAGAAAACTCCTTATGAGCTTTGGAAGGAAAAAATCCCTTCTGTCAAATACTTTAAAGTCTTTTGTTGTAAGTATTTCATACTAAACACCAAGGATAACTTGGGAAAATTCGATTTCAAATCTGACTTTGAAATTTTTCTTGGTTATTCTCTATCCAGTAAGGCTTATAGAGTCTTTAACAAAAGGACTCTAGTTGTTGAAGAATCCATTCAACCCACAATCAATGTGGATGAGGATGATATTTTAGAAAAACAATTGGATTCTCTCTCCTTAGACAAACCCTGTGAAACCATTCAAGGAGAAAATTCCATAGATCCTTCTTCAAATTCTCTAGACATTATCCCAGTCAATGATGAAAATGATGATCTGCTTAGAGATTGGAAATTTGTCAAAAATCATCAAATAGATGATATCCTAGGTGATCCTTTCTTAGGTGTTAAGACTAGAGCTTCTCTTAGAAACTTAGTCGCAAATGTAGCCTTTATCTCACAAATAGAGCCTAAGAAGTTTGAAGAAGTCGAATTGGATGAAAATTGGATAGTTGCTATGCAAGATGAATTAAACCAATTCAAAAGGAACAACGTTTGGGAACTTGTTTCAAAACTCAATAATCATCCCATTATTGGAACCAAATGGATATTTAAGAATAAGATGGATGAAAATGACATTGTGGTCAGGAACAAAGCTAGGTTAGTTGCAAAGGGGTACAACCAAGAAGAAGGAATAGACTTTGAGGAAACCTTTGCTCCCGTAGCTAGATTAGAATCTATTAGGATGCTCTTAGCTTATACTTGCTACAAAAACTTCACACTCTTCCAAATGGACGTGAAGAGTGCATTTTTAAATGGTTATATCTTGGAAAAAGTTTATGTAGAGCAACCCTTAGGATTTGAAGTCTATGACAAACTTGACCATGTCTATAAGCTCAAGAAAGATTTATATGGACTTAAGTAAGCTCGTAGAGTTTGGTATGACAGGTTGAAGAATTTCCTTGTGGAAAGGAAGTTTAAAAAGGGTAATAACTATTCAACCTTTTTTACCATGCAAAAAGACAAAGACATTCTTATAGTTCAAATCTATGTTGATGACATCATATTCAGTTCTACAAATGTTTCACATTGTGATGAGTTTGCCACTGTTATGCAAAGTGAGTTTGAAATGAGTATGATGGGGGAGTTAAAATTCTTCTTAGGATTTCAGATTAGTCAAACTCCAGATGACATTTTTTTTGTCAGGAAAAATACATTAAAGAACTCTTAAAGAAATTCGGATTGAATTCTTCAAAGCCATCTAAAACTTCAATGAGCACCACTACTAAACTAGACAAAGATGAAAATGGGATAAGTGTGGATATTAAGAAGTATAGAGGTTCTCTATTATACTTAACGGCTAGCAGGCCAGATATCCTATTTAGTGTGTGCTAGGTTTTAAGCTTCCCCTAAGGAATCTCACTTAACTGCTGTTAAAAGAATTTTCAAATATCTAAGTGGGACATATGATTTAAGTTCCCGATTCTGAAACCCATAGAAAACTTATAGAAATCATTATGAAACAATCTGTTGAGACAGAATCCGAATTAAAACAGCAAGTAACAACATCAAAATATTATAGTATTAATGCAGGTTTTTGTTCGTCTAAAAAATATTCATATTTCAAACCCTGTAACAATTCAAGACCTTCAAAAGGAAGTAAATGATTTAAAAGCTGAATTAATTCAGCTTAAAAATACCTTTAATCAATATCAAATTACTACCAATGATCGAATAATTAATCTGGAATCAAATGTTCCTTCAACCTCTGAAAATATCGTTGAAGAATGTAAGCCTTATCTGAATAGTATAAGTCGAATTACTTTCCAAAAATGGTTTATTCGAATAACTTTAGTTATTAATCAGAATTTCACTATCCCTGAAATTATTGCTCTTGTCGATAGTGGAGTCGATATTAACTGTATTCAGGAAGGTTTAATTCCTATTAAATATTTTGAAAAGATTGTTCAAACTCTCACTGCCGCTGGTGGCAGTAGATTAAAAATAAATTATAAATTATCAAACGTTTTAATCTGCAATGAAGCCTGCTTAAAAACAAGTTTTTTACTTGTTAAAAATCTTCAGCAACAAGTTATCTTAGGCACTATCTATTTAAATTTAATTATGCCTATTAAAAAGATAAATCAAACTAAAATTTATACAACTATTCAGGATCAAGAAATTATTTATCCATTTGTTTCTGATCCCGAAACAAGTATAATTCATGAACTGAAAACCTTTTATCAAAATAAAGAAAGACAATTAAACTTTCTAAAAAATGAAATCAATTATCTAAATATTAAACAGCAGCTTCAATCTCCTACTATTCTCGAAAAAAATTAAGAAAATTGAAAAGCAATTTTTATCAGAAGTCTGTAGTGATATTCCAAATGCTTTTTGGGATAGAAAGAAACATATCATCTCTCTTCCATATGTTTCTGACTTTAACGAAAAGCTGATTCCTACTAAGGCCCGACCTAGTCAGATGAAACAAGTGTATTTGCATCTCTGTAAAACAGAGATTAAAACCCTTTTAGAAAAAAGACTTATTCGTAAAGCTACTCTCCTTGGAGTTGCACAGTCTTTTATGTTTATAACAATAACGAAAAGAACGAGGAGTTTCTTGATTAGTTATTAATTATAAACCTTTAAATAATGTTCTACAATGGATTAGATATTCAATTCCAAACAAGAAAGATCTTTTAGATCGTTTACAATCTGCTTTAATATTTTCAAAATTTGATTTGAAATCTAGATATTGGCAGATTCAGATATCTAAAAAAGACATATATAAAACTGCTTTTGTGGTCCCTTTTGGCCACTACTAATGGAGCGTTATGCCTTTCAGCTTAAAAAACGCTGCATCCGAATTTTAGGATATTATGAATGAGATATTCTCTCCTTTTTTTTTTAATTTTGTATTGTTTACATAGATGATATCTTAATATTTTCTTCATTTATTGATCAGCATATTAAACACTTAAGAATTTTAAAAGATATAGTTAAAAGAAATGATTTAGTTATTTCTGCCCCAAAGATGAAACTATTTCAAACATCAATACGTTTTTTAGGACATACTATTAATCAAGGTACAATTGTTCCGATCAGCCGAAGTATAGAGTTTGCTTCTAAATTTCCTGACGAAATTAAAAATAAAAGTCAATTACAGAGATTTTTTGGTAGTCTTAACTACTTAGGAGATTACTATCAGTATTTAGCCCAGGATACTCTTCTTTTGTATTCTAGACTTAAGAAAAATCATTCTCCCTGGACTCAGAAACACACTGAATCAGTAAAAAGAATTAAACAAAAGGCAAAAACTTTACCTTGTCTTTGTTTACCTAATACTAACTGGAAAAAAATTGTGGAAACAGATGCCTCTGACCTTGGTTATGGTGGCATTCTGAAACAATTTAATCCGAATATTAATCAAGAAAAATTAATTCGTTTTACTTCTGGAATCAGAAAGCTAGTTCAAAAAAATTATTCAACTGTAAAAAAGGAAATTCTTTCAATTGTGAAATGTATTTCAAAATTTTAGGATAATTTATCAAATCAGCAATTTATCCTTAGAATTTATTGCAGTTTTGCAAAATTCATTTTAACAAAGGATGTTAAAAATCTGTTTCTGAACAGATTTTTGACCGTTGACAATCATAATTATCTGTATTTGATTTTGAAATTGAATATATCAAAGGTAATCAAAATTCTTTTCCTGATTTTTTAACTCGTGAAATTATTCAGGATGGAACCCCTTTCTAGGGGAAGAGGCCGTGGTAGAAAATTAGCAGCAAATTATCAGTATAATTTTTCCACTTTGGGAGCATCAGCATCTTCCTCACAAACCGTAAATAATAATCAGAAAAAAAAACTACGAAAGAGGTTCTGGAGCAAGGACCGCAGTTCATTAAGAAGAAAGTGGTTGAACCACTTTTAACTTTATTTGAAAATGATCTGAAATTAAATCAGAAGGATGACTGGTATCTTAAAGAAATATACCTCAATACCCAACAGTATGCAGTCCCGGAGGAAAAGCCCGTTATATTTACGAGGTCATTCTTACCGAGACAGCATCAATGCAATTTTATCATAATTATCTGGAAGAGGGGAATAACAAAATCCCGATAACACATTTAAAGTGTTATATTATCTGTATTCTTCACTCTCATGAATGGGGTCTATTAGTATTCGCTACAAGAACTCTGAAGCTGAATGGTCAGAAATATAATGTAACGCCCCGAGTTTTCCAAACTCAGTTCGTTACTCATAAACCCGAACATAACTAGGAAGTTTCGGACCAAATTTAAAACTTCGCTCGAAAGTCAAATTTGAACGTTCCTAAAAACACAAAACTTGCAGCGGAAAATCTTTGAGCAAAGCAAAGTTAAGCAAAACTATAAAACAGTGTTCGAATATTCAGTTAAAAATATTAAGAAAAGAATTCAACCGGAAGAGACGAAGGCTTAAGCGTGAAATGCTTAAAATTCAAAAAGTCAAACATATCATCCGCTGAACGAGGTCAACAAAATAGCAGAAATAAAACCGAAGGTTTCCACCGATGACGTCAGCTGGATGAATCGTTCATCCAACCTCTGCCGATCGCAAAACGATAAGTTTTGCTACTCGCATCTACCGATGACGTCAGCCGGATGATTCATTCATCCAGCCTTGCCGATCACAAGACGACAAATCTTTTACTCACGTCTTCCGAAAGAACAACTGTGTACACCGATCACTAATCGACAAAACTTCTACTACATCATCTGATAGATTAAATACCCGACATCCACCGATCACTAAACGACAAAACTTCTACTACATCATCCGATGGATAAATTACTCGACATCATCCGGTTACAAAATGACAATTTTCTACTTATATCTTCCGATGGTTTCTACTGAAGACATCATCGATGACTTTACTGAAGACATCTTCCGATAGGCAACAGAACAACAACCCTATATCTGCCGATAGACTTCGTCCACCGATAGATCAAAAATACTCAACGAAAACAGCATAGCAACATTTTCACTCTAACAAAGAAAACCTCCGACTACCAAAAGAATTTGAGCATTTTACTAAAATTCGTTCAAACTATTTAAATCCGTGTATTACTCCAAACTCTAGTAACACACCACTATTAAATCCAACATAATATCATTGTCAGAAAAGTCTCAAATTGAATTCAAACATCAAAACTACCACTGCATGGAAACTCGCAACATACTTAAATTGAATCACATAGTTCACTAAACCTTCTCATCCACTGACACCAGTTAAACCACCCCATCAGTTGCCAGATTGTTATAAATGCACTCCTCCAACCAGACTAGTCCTCAGCAAACTCAGTGAACACACCTGCTGTCACTTCTTCACCTACATCACAAAACTCATCTATTAGCCTAATGCTAAATTAGAAAAGCGATAATGAAATGATATGCTGAAACTTAAACTCTTAAATATGCGATTTCTACTTTCTCATCTCAGTTGCATATGCATCGTTTCTGATCTGATCCCTCTGTGAAATTGGGAGTTGGATCACTTCTCCCAAAGTCATACATCCTCTCTCTTTGATTAAGGGGCGGATTAGTTCCCTTAACAAACTGATCTGATCCCCCCCTGTGAAATTGGGGTTTGGATCACTTCTCCCAAGTCATACATCCTCTCTCTTGGTTAAGGGGCGGATTAGTTCTCTTAACAACTGTTACAGTCTGTTCATTCCTTACCATGCCATTTCATGTAAATTCATTTTCGCATAAATTTTCAAAATATGATGCATGACATACAAACATTCAAACACACATAATCCTACTGTTTTGTGATGTAGGCCTGAAGGCACAAGCAAACTTTACTTACCTGGTCTCTTGGAAAACGTCTCGGTGATTGACTACTTCGAGAGCTTACTCAATCCTAAAATCATAAACAGAGCATACATTAAACTTTCTCTAATCCTCATTCTCCACCGCTAGAAATTTAAGGAAAACTAGTTTGGAAGCTTAGTTCATTGTGCATTCCGATTTACCCACAATGACCCAAACTAGTTCGCTCACAGCAATCTCGAAACTCACACTTATACTCTCCCCTAATCATCGATAGCTACCAATGCAGCAAGGAATCGAAATAGAACTCACCTAGTTTGGGAGAAAATCGAATGGAAGAATCGCCTAAAGAGCTCTGCTGCTTGAGCTGAAGACCGAGGGAAAAACAAGGAAATGGTGGCGGCTACAGTGCATTTAATCACAAAGCCTCTTTCCTTAAATAGGTTATCCATTATAAGTTCTCAATTTACCACTTTGCCCTTACTTAGTAACTCATTAACCTAATTAATACTTCCCTCAATTTTCTCCACAATATGCTTACTATTAAATAACGAATAGAAATTGGTTAATAGAACCGGGTGCTATATATAATTATGGGATTACACGCTTGTGTGGTCCTTTACATTTTATTATCAGAATCCTGTAAAAACTCATTCGTGGTTCTTTACTTTAAATCCAGAGATTTTAAAATCTGAAGAAAAATTTTCGACTTGGTTTTTACCACTGGTGGGAATCCCATTCCCCCAAACTAAATCTTTTTTCGAAGAATTTTCAGGATAATTTTACTTTATGGGCAAAATTTCACCTTGTTTTATCCAAACAAAAATCAGTAATTATTGGTCGAGATATTCTATGGTTTTGCACTGAATTTAAGATTAACTGGATTTGGCAGTGGAACCTTGAGCTGGATAAAGACCATCTGGGTATCCCAGAAATCAAAGAAATTTTTATGTGAAGTGGTGGTCCTGCTTCGATACTGAAAAATGTTTATTGAATATGACTCAAGTCATCAAGAAGTATCAGGAACTTAATCACAAATTGCAGAAAAAGTTCCTCTGTGGAATCAGGATCGACTAATTTTATTCATCAAATTAAATTGATGATTAAAAAATCAGTATCCCAATTTAAATTCCAACCATTTTGAAATAAAAATTTTGAAAACTATCAAGAATAATTTTATCTGTGCCAAAGGATAAAGAGCCTGATAATCTAAGTGACACCTCTATGGAAGCTGACAGTGGTCAATTTTCCGTTTTAGCTGGTGAAGCACAAGATCCGAATGAAACTGAAGATTTTCCTACAGATGTTGACCTCTAGGACTCCCTGATCGAGTTAAAGTAGATGCGAGACAGAGGAAAGAGGATTCAGAAATAAAATTCAGAATGAAGATGTCGAAATCCAAAAAGAAGATTTGTCGGAGAAAAATGCTGAAGGGTCTTATCAGAAAAGAGATTCGGTTGCTAGCATAAAAGTAAATGGCTACAAGAAATGAAGAATTGTCTTTCAAATCAAAAGTTAGAGCCTAATGTCGTCAGCAATGACGTTTTGTCACTACTTTTGCTTTGTTGACTATCAGCAAAAAAGCAGAATGAAAAAGCAGATTCCTCTACTATCC
>CM039507.1:37544131-37659000 GCA_022432975.1 Begonia masoniana
CCGTTACGGCGATTTCACTTTTTCCCGTATCTCGGGAGGGTTTTATTTCTGCCTTTGACGCTGTTTGGAATGGTTTTAAGAGCCCCCATTCCGACGAGAAACAAAAGAGTTTCAGAAGTAGTTTGTAGGAGTCCCTCTACAAATCGTCCTTTCATTTTTTGGAGCTGCAATACCGGAGGATAAATAATAAAATAAAAACTATTTTTCAATGAACAATTACATAAAAGAACATTAAACATAACGTCAAATTTTAGAATTAAATATAAAATTAAATCATTATAAAATAATTCTTACAGAACAATGTAATTCATTGTAAAAATAATAAATAAATATTAATTAAATAAATCAATTTTTTAAAAAAATAAATTATATCCATTAAAATATTAATACACAGATCTTCTATTATTAGATTTCTTAATTACTACTGATTTGCCAATATCATTATATTAAACTTCCTTTGATTGAATACATTAATCTTTGAGTTTCTATTGAAGTCATAATTATAATGCATAATTTTACCAAATATCTAAATAGTGAGATTATATTTAAACTTCTAAGATAAGTTAATTTAGCCTTTTAACTTCTATCTAGAATTTTTTTTAATTAATTTTCTCTAATAAGTCGTTAGCATCAGCCTCGGCAGCGGGCCGAGCGAGACCAGAGCTAGATTAGCCCCCGTCGAGAGGCCCAAGTCAGTTTGCTTCTTAAGAGGCTCCTGGTATTGACATTCTAATTTAGGTTTATTATTTTAACTTATCGTATGAGATATAACCAATAACATTTTCAGGGGGGGGGGGGGGGCGTATGTTTTTTTTATATAGTAGACCAAAAGTATCGACTCTGAGCATACCTATGTAACACCCTCATTCTGTACCAAAATTTCTGGAAAATTTAAAATTTTCTTTTCACTTGAAACTACGCAATTTAAAATGCTCAGCGTAAGCTTTATCTTTTGAAGAAAATATTCTGTAAAAAACTCAATTTTGATATCATATAAACAAAATTAAAATAATTACATAATTTTTATTTTACCAGCTACCCAGCCGACCGATCATCTTCCTCCTACTCCTCAACAAATAATAACCATTTCAAATACTCAAATCTTCATCCTAAAACATCTTCTACTAACCAAACACCTCTCTTGCTAAAGGAACAGACGTATAACTTTAATTTTTTTATATAAACCGAACCAACAACTCATCAAAAACATACAGAACATTTAAACCTAAGCGTTTACACATAGTACTTTCCTTCAAACGTTACTTTAAACCTACATACGCCCGGAGTTAATCTCCTAACAATGGCCGATCGTCGTATGAGCGTACTCCTCCAACGCCCCTAATCCTGCACATACTCGAGAATCTCACCAACTACCTCGTTCATCACCTACATTACAGAACCAAAAGATAAGCTAATGCTTAGTAAATAAATGACAAACGAAATGAAATCACTATAAATAACTGTAACTCTGCCGTTTTTACTTTCTCATTTCGTTTCGGTTTTCTTCATTCATTTTTTTTCTTTTTACATCCTAGAGGATTAGGCAATGTAGAACCCTCCGGTCCAACACTATGGGATCGCGGAATTTTAAATAAGCCCGTCATCTCCACCAAGTCCAACTAGGGATTAGTAGAGCTGAGTGGTATACTCACGAGACAGTCAAACTCGCTCTAGAAAGAGTAGGACCAACCTGACGGTCCACTCACGAACGACATATCACGTAAAAAAAAGGGAGAACAAGGAGGCACGCCTCGCAGACACCTCTACGGACGGCCATACCTAAACCTCACTATGCATAGTTTTTCTTACATTTATGTATCATTTTGTTCTTAACGTTTCGTTTCAAACTATGTCATTTCTATAAAAACATGAGCAATTCATTTCTTCGTTTCATTTGTACCTTTCAAAATCAGGATGCAGGACATAACAAACATACAATGCAAGACTAATTCAAAAATACCATCATAAATCTAACGTATGGATGTAGACACGAGGCAAAAACGCATACTACTGCGTCCTTAGCCAATTGGTCACTGAATAACTTAACTCGAAACTTGATAACCTTAGTACATAAAGATCATGCAATTAATATCATCATTGCACTTTCCATCACATGAAATTCAATCCACATTAAAATCATAATATAACCAATTCAAAATTAATCTAAAGGGAAGCATCCATAATTTTCCAATCACCAAGCATGGTACAGTAACATAAAACATACCAAGTCATCATGCTAAATATCAAACCCAAACTTGACAAAAGCATTCAACTCCATTAAAACGTCCGTTAATACCAAAGTTATTCAAGATATTCAAGTAACAACTCTTCAAGAGGCCGCCCAATCACTAAAAAAATCGGGGCATAACCTCCCCATTTTCGTGCATTACCCGAAATTTCCAAAATCACCAACAATTCAAAAATTATTAACCATAATCTCTATTCTATTATCTACATCCAACATTGCACCTCAACAAGACCAACCACTCAGGCCAATATTAAAACACACTAACGGGGAGAGCTTGTGCAGTTAAATAGAGAAAAGATAAGCCTAACTCCAAATAGGAAATTCTAATCCCAAATACTTAACCCAAGAACATGTTGTTGACTTAAATAGAGTTTAAGTTTAATAGGTTTTTGATGATTATGATTAATATGAAATATATGAACCGATGATTATGTTTAATAGGAAATATAGAACTTGATTATGATTAATATGAAATATATGAACCGTTATTATGTTTAATATGAAATATGGAACTGATTATGATTAATATGAAATACATGAACTGAATAATTGGATTATTGTGTTTATTACATTTATCTGGAAATGCCCTTTGAAAAGGGTATTATGTTTCTGACGTTTTTGGTTAAGTGTTGATGAGTCGCAAAGTCAAGCATACAAAGGTACTATGGAAAAGACAGACTCTGGCGGCCAAATTAGACGACGCAGTCGCCAAAGTACTACGGTAAGACAATGCAGTCGTCCAAGTTAAGACAAAATGCAGTCGTCCAAAGTTACGACAACGCAGTCGGTCCAAAGTTACGTCAGAAATAATCGTCTGAAGTTATAAGTCAGACGCAATCGTCCGAAGTTATTAGTCAGAGGAAATCGTCCAAAGTAAATTCGTCCACAACGCAACGTCCAAAGTACTCTCCACAACGCAAATCATCCATGTACTCGTCCAACGAGCAAGCGTCCAAAATACATAGGAACAAGACTTCATACGAAGCAGTAGTTCGAAGAAGCATTGTCAAAATCAGACTAAACAATTCGTTTCACAAAACTCATTCATCCAAAGGGCGAACGGCTAGAGTCTCAACGCCAGACCATTAAAGCCATGAGCGATCGGGACTCCAGAACTCAACGCCTAGTTTTCTACGTTACGGACTCATCTCCAATGGTCATATTTTTGACGGAACAATGAGCTTCGGAAGGAGAAGCAGATTATAGACGCAAGGATAAATAGAATGAACAGTAACTCGAGGCAAAAACCTTTTGATGATACATTTTGATGATTGAAAATTTTTCTCTCAACTCTCGGCGAGCTCACACGCCTGATTTTTCTTATTCACTAACTCACTAGATAAACAACTAGAGATTTTACTTTTTGAGAGAGTGTAGATCTGTGTTCATTACCCATCTTGTAAAAGTGTAAAGGCATTGGCATTAACGCCCGAGAAGTTCAATAAGAAGTGTAAAGACAGTAGACGACCTGTGAAGTTCGATCTAGCTTACTGTGAGGAGAAGGAAAGAATCTTCACGGGAGAGTCTTGGAGCGTGGGAGTAGGTAAGATTGGACGAAACCACGTTAAAACTTCGGTGTCAATTTCTCTCTCTCCCTCTCTCTCTTACTTTAACTTACTTGCTTGTCTGCTATAATTTTAAGTAATTGCAGACAAAGAGAGAAGATAACCAAAATAATTAATTGCCAGTGTCGGAAACGATTAGGTTACGAAAATATTTAAAAAGTCTAATTCACCTCTCTCTTAGACAAGCACGATTCTATAATGGTATCAAAGCAATGTTTAAATATTGCCTAAGGTGGTGATTTAGAAAATATTTTGATACTCTTGCAATGACATTCAACACAAACTCCCACACATGAGGGTCAGGCAATCTCTAGGCCAACATTTTTTTAGGCAGTGATTATGTTTACTAAGAAGGCAAGAATGAGAATATTCTTCAAGCATCGGACTATGAGAATGGAACAAATAGAAAAAATGGTCCTTTCAAGGCTATGAAAATGAGCAAGAAAATTAGTATTCCTAAAACTGCTAGTGAACTACCTGCATAGGATTCCAAAAGGTGAATCTGATAGTTTGAATTACTTAAGCATATCAATACACTGTACTGTGCAATTAATAGAGATGAGTTCAACAGAGTTCAAGGTGTGATAGTGCACAGGGAAATATGAATTTATTAGAAGTACAAATGAGAGAACTAACCGGTTAAAGGAGTAAATTGCGTATGCTTGTACATGAATATGAAATGTTTTCAATGGGACGGATGGACTTACTAGATGTACTAACATTTACTAATGATTAAAATTTCCTTGGTAAGACTTTTCAGGTGAGAACTTGTGAGAAAGATCCTTCAGTGCATACCAAGAGCCTAGCAACGAAAGGAAGATTACAAGAAGCTCGAGATCTCAAGGTTCTCAAGCTAGAAGAACTCGTTGGCTCTCTAATGACTCATGAGACAACCATGAGAGCAATGACAAGGAAATCGCAAGAGGAAAAGAGATCAACAAAACGAAGATATTGCACTCAAGCCTTCACGCAACACAAGAGGAATCCGAGGAAGAAGTTGAGGATGGATATCTCTCTCATCATGAGGAGGTTTAGTAAATTCCTCCAACGAAAAAGAGTGAATGGAGAAAATTCCTCAAAGAGAAAAGCTCAAAGGATAAGGAGATTACCTGTTGGTGAATGCGAAAAACCAGACACATCAAGGCCGAATTCCTCAAACCAGAGGGTCCCCAGCGATTCAAGAAGAGGCCCTGAAACTACATGATGTAGTAGAGAGTGACACTAGCTTCTTCAGAAGATGAGGAATTCGCCAATCTTTGGCTTCATGCACTATAATGAGGTTGCTATCCACTAGTGATAGTGGAAACGAGTGATAGTGATCTAGTTGATGCATTAATGACTTAGTTAACAATACAACATGTTTTAAATTAAATACAACTCTTAAAAAAGGAAATGCAAACTTGTTTGAAATTGTAACGCCCCAAGTTTCTAAACTCACGTTCTTACACATAACAACAAACAGGACTAAGAAAAATTGACTAAGGTCAAAAAACTCCGCATAAAAATCAAAAATTGACATTTGCTAAGCCTTACAATTTTAAAACGTACAGCGGAGATTTTTTTTTTTTTTTTTTTTTACGAAATAGAGTTAAACAAACTGTAAAACAATTTTTAAAAGACGGTTAAAATATTGGAAGTAATTCCGCCAGAAAGATAAGGCTAATTATGACTGATGCTTGAAGATCATAAAGTCAACCACCTCATCCGTTGATCAGATCAACGAAATGGGCAAAACAAAACGGAGGACTTCCACCGAGAGTCAGCCGAAAGAAATACTCTTCCTCTTTAGCCGATGACGTCAGCCGAAAGAAATACTCTTCCAACTTCATCGATGACTCAGCCGGAAAATCACTCTTCCAACTTCAGCCGATGAACGTCAGCCGGAGAATCACGCTTCCACTTCAACCGCCATCGCAAAACGACACCATACTTACTCACTCTTCTGTAGAAACATACCCGACATCATTCGTTTCCAAACGCCAATTTTCCTACTTATATCTTCCGATGGCTTCCACTGAAGAATCATCCGTGACTTTACTGAAGACATCATCTGATGGCTTTACTGAGACTTATCGTAGGCAACAGAACAACAACTTTATATAGTAGCTCGCCATCGACATTTTCTCTCTCACGGAAATCTCTGGCTACCAACCATTTGAGCATTTGCAAAAGAACATTCAAAACCACTTACATCGGTAATTACTCCAGAAGTTGGTAGAAACTACTTTAAAGGCCAACAGAGTATTAAAAAATTCGAAATGTCTCAGTATTTCACACAACATTAAAAACTACATTTTCATCATACGCTCGCTACTCCAATGAATCATGGTTCACTAGACTTTCCATCCCTGACACCAGTTATCCGCCTCAAACATCAGTTACCAGCCGAAATCATGAATACTCCTCCAACCTCCTCTATTCATCCCATTGCCTCAGGAAAATTACCTGCAGTACCTCAACACCTACATCACAAAACTTATCTATTAGCATACTCTAATAATAAGCATAATGAAAGAATGTGAAACATATTCCTAACCATGCAATTTCTATTTTCTCATCTCAGTTGCATTCACATTCATTCATAAACTGATCTGATCCCTCGGTTCCCTTGGAGTGGGTCAAGAGTCCTCCCAATGTTATACACACTACTCGATTAAGGGGTGGATGATTTCCTCTTAATAGCTTATCTGTCCCTCAGTCCCCTGGGAGTGGGATCATCCTCCCATGTTATAAATCCCTTCAGAAGATAAGGGGTGGATTAGTTCCCTTCATAGTTGGTCTCTTGTCACATTCAGTTCATGCCTTACCATTCCTTCATGGAAATTATTTCCCTAATGTTCAAGAAAAACATGATGCATGACATACAAACTCATTCACAACATACCGCATCCTACTGTTTGATGATGTAGGACCCACTAAGGCACATGCAGTCTTCACCTTACTGGCTCTCCTATAAATGCTCGTGTTGCAAAGCGACTTTGGGAGCTTACTCAACCTAAACCATGGACAGATATTCGATTAGATTTTACTAAACTTCATCTACCTATCCAGAGCCTAAGAAACTAGTTAGAGCTTAGTTCGTTATACATTTCCGATACCACCAAAAACCCTAACAAGTTCGCTCACGGAATCATTCTCAAACTCACAATTTATTCCACTCCCTAAATGCGATAGTTACCATGCAGCAAGGAATCGAATCGAACTCAACCTAGTTTTGGAGAAAAATTGGATGAAGAATCGCCTAGAGAGCTCTACTACTGCTTGAGCTGAATACGATAAGACGGTTAGTAGGAAAAGAGTGGCCGGCACCGTGCCTTTAATCACAAGCCTCTTTCCTTAATAGGTTATCATTAAGTTCTCAATTTATCACTATGCCCTTTACTTAGTCACGTCGATTACCTAATTAATGCGTTCCTCATTTTCTCCACAACATGCTTACAATATTAAATAAACGGAATAGAAATTGGTTTAATCGAACCTGGTGCACAAGCATGCTAAGGAGTGTAATGTGCAGGAAAAGTAGATAAGTGGCTCTAAAATTAGATGAGCATTTGAATAACAATGTCCGTAAATTTACTAACGGTAGCAAGAAGTTGAACATGTTGTTAGACAGTCAAAGAGTGACATTTGATAAAGCAGGTTAGGATATGAAAGGTTAATAAAAAGAAGCATATAAGAATTTCTTTGTTAAATCAACTACCTGTCATGCTTGTAATGAGATAGGACATAAATCATATGAATGTCCTTTAAAACTTGATAAGAAATCAAGTAGTAAATTACAATAGGTTCCTAAGGGGGCCAGACCTAACACTGAGACCAGACCTAACACTAGGACCCAAAAGATTTGGGTACCTAAGAAGACCACTTGATCACTGTCTTGTAGGTTGATTGCTCTCCTGGAAAAAATCAAATGGTACCTCGATAGTGGATGCTCGAGGCATATGACGAGAGACTCAACAAAGTTTTCCTTTGTTAACAGAAGAGAGGGAATGTCACCTTTGGTGGAAATCAAAATGGCAAGATTGTTGGCATAGGCAATATAGGTAATCCTGCCAACCCTATTATCGAAAATGTGTTATTAGTAGAAGGGGTTAAAGCATAACTTGTTAAGTATTAGTCAACTGTGTGATAAGGGTTATAAGTAACATTTAATCAAATGCATGTGTGATTAAAGATGTTTCAAATAGCAATATTCTGTTTAAAGGTTATAGGAAAGAGAATGTTTATATTATTGATTTAGATAATTTGAACAAATTGATGAAAAATATTTTGCAGTGAATTCCCTAGTAATAGTTGGACTTGACATAGAAGATTAGGGCATGTAGGAATGGATTCTTTAGCTAAGATTTCTAAGGAAAATCTAGTTAGAGGTCTTCCTAAGATATCATTTGAAAAGGATAAGTTTGTGATGCTTGTCAAATGGGCAAGCAAACCAAAAACTCATTTGCCTCAAAGAATTCTGTCATATCGTCCAAACCACTACAACTGCTTCACATGGACCTTTTCAGTCCTTCAAATATGCTAGTCTAGGAGGCAAACATTATACTTTTGTCATTATAGATGACTTCTCTAGATTCACTTGAGCATTCTTCTATAGTCAAAGGATGAAACTTTTGATACCTTCTCTAGCTTTAGGAAGAGAGTTCAAAATGAAAAGGAGCTCACCATTGTTGCTATTCGTAGTGATCATGGTGGAGAATTTGAGAATGAAAATTTTGAACTCTTGTGTCTCAAATATGGTATTGAGCATAATTTCTCCTCCCCTAGAACCCCTCAACAAAATAGAGTTGTTGAGAGGAAAAATAGGTCTCTTCAAGAGCTTGCTCGGACCATGCTTAATGAAAACTCTCTTCCAAAGTATTTCTGGGAAGAAACTGTTTCCACAGCTTGCTATGTGCTAAACCGGGGTCTCTATAAGGACCTATTCTAGAGAAAACTCCTTATGAGCTTTGGAAGGAAAAAATCCCTTCTGTCAAATACTTTAAAGTCTTTTGTTGTAAGTATTTCATACTAAACACCAAGGATAACTTGGGAAATTCGATTTCAAATCTGACTTTGAAATTTTTCTTGGTTATTCTCTATCCAGTAAGGCTTATAGAGTCTTTAACAAAAGGACTCTAGTGTTGAAGAATCCATTCAACCCACAATCAATGTGGAT
This sequence comes from Begonia masoniana, assembly GCA_022432975.1. Taxonomy (NCBI): domain Eukaryota; kingdom Viridiplantae; phylum Streptophyta; class Magnoliopsida; order Cucurbitales; family Begoniaceae; genus Begonia; species Begonia masoniana. Next base: position 37,553,103 of record CM039507.1, read on the forward strand.
GAGGATGATATTTTAGAAAAACAATTGGATTCTCTCTCCTTAGACAAACCCTGTGAAACCATTCAAGGAGAAAATTCCATAGATCCTTCTTCAAATTCTCTAGACATTATCCCAGTCAATGATGAAAATGATGATCTGCTTAGAGATTGGAAATTTGTCAAAAATCATCAAATAGATGATATCCTAGGTGATCCTTTCTTAGGTGTTAAGACTAGAGCTTCTCTTAGAAACTTAGTCGCAAATGTAGCCTTTATCTCACAAATAGAGCCTAAGAAGTTTGAAGAAGTCGAATTGGATGAAATTGGATAGTTGCTATGCAAGATGAATTAAACCAATTCAAAAGGAACAACGTTTGGGAACTTGTTTCAAAACTCAATAATCATCCCATTATTGGAACCAAATGGATATTTAAGAATAAGATGGATGAAAATGACATTGTGGTCAGGAACAAAGCTAGGTTAGTTGCAAAGGGGTACAACCAAGAAGAAGGAATAGACTTTGAGGAACCTTTGCTCCCGTAGCTAGATTAGAATCTATTAGGATGCTCTTAGCTTATACTTGCTACAAAAACTTCACACTCTTCCAAATGGACGTGAAGAGTGCATTTTTAAATGGTTATATCTTGGAAAAAGTTTATGTAGAGCAACCCTTAGGATTTGAAGTCTATGACAAACTTGACCATGTCTATAAGCTCAAGAAAGATTTATATGGACTTAAGTAAGCTCGTAGAGTTTGGTATGACAGGTTGAAGAATTTCCTTGTGGAAAGGAAGTTTAAAAAGGGTAATAACTATTCAACCTTTTTTACCATGCAAAAAGACAAAGACATTCTTATAGTTCAAATCTATGTTGATGACATCATATTCAGTTCTACAAATGTTTCACATTGTGATGAGTTTGCCACTGTTATGCAAAGTGAGTTTGAAATGAGTATGATGGGGGAGTTAAAATTCTTCTTAGGATTTCAGATTAGTCAAACTCCAGATGACATTTTTTTTGTCAGGAAAAATACATTAAAGAACTCTTAAAGAAATTCGGATTGAATTCTTCAAAGCCATCTAAAACTTCAATGAGCACCACTACTAAACTAGACAAAGATGAAAATGGGATAAGTGTGGATATTAAGAAGTATAGAGGTTCTCTATTATACTTAACGGCTAGCAGGCCAGATATCCTATTTAGTGTGTGCTAGGTTTTAAGCTTCCCCTAAGGAATCTCACTTAACTGCTGTTAAAGAATTTTCAAATATCTAAGTGGGACATATGATTTAAGTTCCCGATTCTGAAACCCATAGAAAACTTATAGAAATCATTATGAAACAATCTGTTGAGACAGAATCCGAATTAAAACAGCAAGTAACAACATCAAATATTATAGTATTAATGCAGGTTTTTGTTCGTCTAAAAAATATTCATATTTCAAACCCTGTAACAATTCAAGACCTTCAAAAGGAAGTAAATGATTTAAAAGCTGAATTAATTCAGCTTAAAAATACCTTTAATCAATATCAAATTACTACCAATGATCGAATAATTAATCTGGAATCAAATGTTCCTTCAACCTCTGAAAATATCGTTGAAGAATGTAAGCCTTATCTGAATAGTATAAGTCGAATTACTTTCCAAAAATGGTTTATTCGAATAACTTTAGTTATTAATCAGAATTTCACTATCCCTGAAATTATTGCTCTTGTCGATAGTGGAGTCGATATTAACTGTATTCAGGAAGGTTTAATTCCTATTAAATATTTTGAAAAGATTGTTCAAAACTCTCACTGCCGCTGGTGGCAGTAGATTAAAAATAAATTATAAATTATCAAACGTTTTAATCTGCAATGAAGCCTGCTTAAAAACAAGTTTTTTACTTGTTAAAAATCTTCAGCAACAAGTTATCTTAGGCACTATCTATTTAAATTTAATTATGCCTATTAAAAAGATAAATCAAACTAAATTTATACAACTATTCAGGATCAAGAATTATTTATCCATTTGTTTCTGATCCCGAAACAAGTATAATTCATGAACTGAAAACCTTTTATCAAAATAAAGAAAGACAATTAAACTTTCTAAAAAATGAAATCAATTATCTAAATATTAAACAGCAGCTTCAATCTCCTACTATTCTCGAAAAAAATTAAGAAAATTGAAAAGCAATTTTTATCAGAAGTCTGTAGTGATATTCCAAATGCTTTTTGGGATAGAAAGAAACATATCATCTCTCTTCCATATGTTTCTGACTTTAACGAAAAGCTGATTCCTACTAAGGCCCGACCTAGTCAGATGAAACAAGTGTATTTGCATCTCTGTAAAACAGAGATTAAAACCCTTTTAGAAAAAAGACTTATTCGTAAAAGCTACTCTCCTTGGAGTTGCACAGTCTTTTATGTTTATAACAATAACGAAAAAGAACGAGGAGTTTCTTGATTAGTTATTAATTATAAACCTTTAAATAATGTTCTACAATGGATTAGATATTCAATTCCAAACAAGAAAGATCTTTTAGATCGTTTACAATCTGCTTTAATATTTTCAAAATTTGATTTGAAATCTAGATATTGGCAGATTCAGATATCTAAAAAAGACATATATAAAACTGCTTTTGTGGTCCCTTTTGGCCACTACTAATGGAGCGTTATGCCTTTCAGCTTAAAAAACGCTGCATCCGAATTTTAGGATATTATGAATGAGATATTCTCTCCTTTTTTTTTAATTTTGTATTGTTTACATAGATGATATCTTAATATTTTCTTCATTTATTGATCAGCATATTAAACACTTAAGAATTTTAAAAGATATAGTTAAAAGAAATGATTTAGTTATTTCTGCCCCAAAGATGAAACTATTTCAAACATCAATACGTTTTTTAGGACATACTATTAATCAAGGTACAATTGTTCCGATCAGCCGAAGTATAGAGTTTGCTTCTAAATTTCTTGACGAAATTAAAGATAAAACTCAATTACAGAGACTTTTTGGTAGTCATAACTACTTAGGAGATTACTATCAGTATTTAGCCCAGGATACTCTTCTTTTGTATTCTAGACTTAAGAAAAATCATTCTCCCTGGACTCAGAAACACACTGAATCAGTAAAAAGAATTAAACAAAAGGCAAAAACTTTACCTTGTCTTTGTTTACCTAATACTAACTGGAAAAAAATTGTGGAAACAGATGCCTCTGACCTTGGTTATGGTGGCATTCTGAAACAATTTAATCCGAATATTAATCAAGAAAAATTAATTCGTTTTACTTCTGGAATCAGAAAGCTAGTTCAAAAAAATTATTCAACTGTAAAAAAGGAAATTCTTTCAATTGTGAAATGTATTTCAAAATTTTAGGACGATTTATCAAATCAGCAATTTATCCTTAGAATTGATTGCAGTTATGCAGAATTCATTTTAACAAAGGATGTTAAAAATCTTGTTTCTGAACAGATTTTTGACCGTTGACAATCATAATTATCTGTATTTGATTTTGAAATTGAATATATCAAAGGTAATCAAAATTCTTTTCCTGATTTTTTAACTCGTGAAATTATTCAGGATGGAACCCCTTTCTAGGGGAAGAGGCCGTGGTAGAAAATTAGCAGCAAATTATCAGTATAATTTTTCCACTTTGGGAGCATCAGCATCTTCCTCACAAACCGTAAATAATAATCAGAAAAAAAAACTACGAAAGAGGTTCTGGAGCAAGGACCGCAGTTCATTAAGAAGAAAGTGGTTGAACCACTTTTAACTTTATTTGAAAATGATCTGAAATTAAATCAGAAGGATGACTGGTATCTTAAAGAAATATACCTCAATACCCAACAGTATGCAGTCCCGGAAGGAAAAGCCCGTTATATTTACGAGGTCATTCTTACCGAGACAGCATCAATGCAATTTTATCATAATTATCTGGAAGAGGGGAATAACAAAATCCCGATAACACATTTAAAGTGTTATATTATCTGTATTCTTCACTCTCATGAATGGGGTCTATTAGTATTCGCTACAAGAACTCTGAAGCTGAATGGTCAGAAATATAATGTAACGCCCCGAGTTTTCCAAACTCAGTTCGTTACTCATAAACCCGAACATAACTAGGAAGTTTCGGACCAAATTTAAAACTTCGCTCGAAAGTCAAATTTGAACGTTTCCTAAAAACACAAAACTTGCAGCGGAAAATCTTTGAGCAAAGCAAAGTTAAGCAAAACTATAAAACAGTGTTCGAATATTCAGTTAAAAATATTAAGAAAAGAATTCAACCGGAAGAGACGAAGGCTTAAGCGTGAAATGCTTAAAATTCAAAAAGTCAAACACATCATCCGCTGAACGAGGTCAACAAAATAGCAGAAATAAAACCGAAGGTTTCCACCGATGACGTCAGCTGGATGAATCGTTCATCCAACCTCTGCCGATCGCAAAACGATAAGTTTTGCTACTCGCATCTACCGATGACGTCAGCCGGATGATTCATTCATCCAGCCTTTGCCGATCACAAGACGACAAATCTTTTACTCACGTCTTCCGAAAGAACAAACTGTGTACACCGATCACTAATCGACAAAACTTCTACTACATCATCTGATAGATTAAATACCCGACATCCACCGATCACTAAACGACAAAACTTCTACTACATCATCCGATGGATAAATTACTCGACATCATCCGGTTACAAAATGACAAATTTTCTACTTATATCTTCCGATGGTTTCTACTGAAGACATCATCCGATGACTTTACTGAAGACATCTTCCGATAGGCAACAGAACAACAACCCTATATCTGCCGATAGACTTCGTCCACCGATAGATCAAAAATACTCAACGAAAACAGCATAGCAACATTTTCACTCTAACAAAGAAAACTCCGACTACCAAAAGAATTTGAGCATTTTACTAAAATTCGTTCAAACTATTTAAATCCGTGTATTACTCCAAACTCTAGTAAACACCACTATTAAATCCAACATAATATCATTGTCAGAAAAGTCTCAAATTGAATTCAAACATCAAAACTACCACTGCATGGAAACTCGCAACATACTTAAATTGAATCACATAGTTCACTAAACCTTCTCATCCACTGACACCAGTTAAACCACCCCATCAGTTGCCAGATTGTTATATAAATGCACTCCTCCAACCAGACTAGTCCTCAGCAAACTCAGTGAACACACCTGCTGTCACTTCTTCACCTACATCACAAAACTCATCTATTAGCCTAATGCTAAATTAGAAAAGCGATAATGAAATGATATGCTGAAACTTAAACTCTTAAATATGCGATTTCTACTTTCTCATCTCAGTTGCATATGCATCGTTTCTGATCTGATCCCTCTGTGAAATTGGGAGTTGGATCACTTCTCCCAAAGTCATACATCCTCTCTCTTGATTAAGGGGCGGATTAGTTCCCTTAACAAACTGATCTGATCCCCCCTGTGAAATTGGGGTTTGGATCACTTCTCCCAAAGTCATACATCCTCTCTCTTGGTTAAGGGGCGGATTAGTTCTCTTAACAACTGTTACAGTCTGTTCATTCCTTACCATGCCATTTCATGTAAATTCATTTTCGCATAAATTTTCAAAATATGATGCATGACATACAAACATTCAAACACACATAATCCTACTGTTTTGTGATGTAGGCCTGAAGGCACAAGCAAACTTTACTTACCTGGTCTCTTGGAAAAACGTCTCGGTGATTGACTACTTCGAGAGCTTACTCAATCCTAAAATCATAAACAGAGCATACATTAAACTTTCTCTAATCCTCATTCTCCACCGCTAGAAATTTAAGGAAACTAGTTTGGAAGCTTAGTTCATTGTGCATTCCCGATTTACCACAATGACCCAAACTAGTTCGCTCACAGCAATCTCGAAACTCACACTTATACTCTCCCCTAATCATCGATAGCTACCAATGCAGCAAGGAATCGAAATAGAACTCACCTAGTTTGGGAGAAAATCGAATGGAAGAATCGCCTAAAGAGCTCTGCTGCTTGAGCTGAAGACCGAGGGAAAAACAAGGAAATGGTGGCGGCTACAGTGCATTTAATCACAAAGCCTCTTTCCTTAAATAGGTTATCCATTATAAGTTCTCAATTTACCACTTTGCCCTTACTTAGTAACTCATTAACCTAATTAATACTTCCCTCAATTTTCTCCACAATATGCTTACTATTAAATAACGGAATAGAAATTGGTTTAATAGAACCGGGTGCTATATATAATTATTGGGATTACACGCTTGTGTGGTCCTTTACATTTTATTATCAGAATCCTGTAAAAACTCATTCGTGGTTCTTTACTTTAAATCCAGAGATTTTAAAATCTGAAGAAAAATTTTCGACTTGGTTTTACCACTGGTGGGAATCCCATTCCCCCAAACTAAATCTTTTTTCGAAGAATTTTCAGGATAATTTTACTTTATGGGCAAAATTTCACCTTGTTTTATCCAAACAAAAATCAGTAATTATTGGTCGAGATATTCTATGGTTTTGCACTGAATTTAAGATTAACTGGATTTGGCAGTGGAACCTTGAGCTGGATAAAGACCATCTGGGTATCCCAGAAATTCAAAGAAATTTTTATGTGAAGTGGTGGTCCTGCTTCGATACTGAAAAATGTTTATTGAATATGACTCAAGTCATCAAGAAGTATCAGGAACTTAAATCACAAATTGCAGAAAAAGTTCCTCTGTGGAATCAGGATCGACTAATTTTATTCATCAAATTAAATTGATGATTAAAAATCAGTATCCCAATTTAAATTCCAACCATTTTGAAATAAAAATTTTGAAAACTATCAAAGAATAATTTTTATCTGTGCCAAAGGATAAAGAGCCTGATAATCTAAGTGACACCTCTATGGAAGCTGACAGTGGTCAATTTTCCGTTTTAGCTGGTGAAGCACAAGATCCGAATGAAACTGAAGATTTTCCTACAGATGTTGACCTCTAGGACTCCCTGATCGAGTTAAAGTAGATGCGAGACAGAGGAAAGAGGATTCAGAAATAAAATTCAGAATGAAGATGTCGAAATCCAAAAAGAAGATTTGTCGGAGAAAAAATGCTGAAGGGTCTTATCAGAAAAGAAGATTCGGTTGCTAGCATAAAAGTAAATGGCTACAAGAAATGAAGAATTGTCTTTCAAATCAAAAGTTAGAGCCTAATGTCGTCAGCAATGACGTTTTTGTCACTACTTTTGCTTTGTTGACTATCAGCAAAAAAGCAGAATGAAAAAGCAGATTCCTCTACTATCCAAATAAATTATTGGTGTTTGAGGTCATCCATGACGTCTTTCTACTTTTTTTGTATCCATCTCCTTCTATAAAATGGAGATTGTTTTTAGTTTTTAGGTAGGTTTTGAATTATCCTCTCTCTCTAAAAATTCTCTCCGCTTGATTTTCTTGAAAACTTCTCTTTTGTAAGTAATCTCTTCTTGATACCTTCGTAACTGTATAAATTAAAACATCGTTTAATTTTCCTCATCAATAAACATTTTCTCAGTTTTCAAAAAGGAATCAAGATCATCTCATATTAACAAAGCAGATCAAAACACCCTTCAATATGTTCAAGTACTTTTCTCCAAACAGTTATTTATGAGACAACACGGCTAACGACTCACCTTGGTCTTAACGGCAAGCTCAATGCAATTAACGGAGATCCATACACAAAAACATCAAAAGAGTTTTAATCTACCCAGCTAATACTAAGTGACACCCAAAACCTTAACGTTACTTTGAAAAGATTTATTCACGAAGGAAACTAAAGGAGTTAAATTTACATAGTTAAGAAAAATCAAAAAATGTTTCTAAGTTAAACTTAGAAATCATAAGTTTATTCATTCATGAATTAACTTACTGATTTAGCCAATCATATGGCTCTGATACTAGAGAGAGGAAAGGATTGGGGAAATAGAGTAACAGCGGAAAATAAAAAGAAGATTTTATTTAACAAGAAAAAACTTACATAGAGAGAGAGGTGAGAGAGCAATGTACAAAGAGAGAGTGGATATCTAAGAGCTTCGGTTCTAAAAGCTTATCTATTCTGATTACAAACTTCTCTATATATAGGAAGAGAAGTGGAAAACATAAATGCTATTGACGAGGAGAAGCATTATTGCTGAATTATTGCGGCTGCTGAGTGCGAAGAGCTGTGGTCCTAGACTGCCGTGGTCCTGCTTTTCAACTTCAGCTTTTTCAGACGCTTTAATTAATGCGTCTTTTCTTCCTTGACTTTTCGGCTCTTGCAGATGCTATGCTTTTCAGCTTTTTCTTTAGAATTTTGTGGTCCAGACAAAATTGCCGACAAAAGCTACTTTTTGTTTTTCTTTCTTTACACATGCGCTTCAGATAAGATTCTAACAAATTTCCTTTTCTTTCTTTACAGATTCGCTTCAGATTGCTTTTAACATTCGATTTCTTCGAATGGTTCCAGAAAAATAAATACTACTTTTTACTTAATAATTTCATATCTTGAAAAAGATTTTATTAAAAATAAATTCTTTTCGAGGAAGCATTTTCCTGATAAAAAGCATTATCCTGATAAAATAGAATTAGAATGATACTGATAACCTCGAGGACCAAAAAATAATTCATACTCTGACCAAATTCAGAGATGATATCCAGAGATCGAAATTCTACTGATTTATCTTTAGTGTACTGATAAAAGTGTATATTCCCCATCGGAAGAAGGAGAGCTATCACTTTAAGATTACTGATTTCAAAGTCCACTGTTACTTAGTAAAGGTTATTGTCAACTTTTCGAAAAAGAGGAATCATTCTGATTAGGGTTTCTTTTAACAAAGTAAAGTAAAGTTTACTGTCGTATTTTATATAAAGAAACGTACTGAATGAGGTTACTATTTTTTCACCTTATCCTGATAAAAAGGAATTGTATTCTGATTGGGTAGTACTGATTACCCTTTTCTAGATGGAAAATTGATACTGATTCAAGTTTCAGTTAGGAAAGCCTCATAGAAAATCGAGGTTTCTTTTCTGAAACAAAATACTGTTAATAAGATTCTTTCTTTAAGAATCCTTAAATCGTCCTGATTTTGAATTGGAATAATTTCCAAATCTTAATGAAGCGAAATCATTTACCTTCGGATAAAGAGATCAATTGTTTTAAAGTGATCAACACTTCTGAAAAATTAGTTTTTTAAAAATTTGAAAGATCCTGATTGAATTATTTGCAGATAAAATTAATTTTTATTTTACTAATTTAATACTGGAAGGGTCCAGTTTTTACCTCTTTAAATTATTGCTGAAAAATCCTAATTTCTACCGGGATCGCGATTACGACTTCCTGTAATACCCGGTTCTATCAAACCGTTTCTCTATTCCTTTTAAACTAATGGCACAATTTATATGGCAATATTAAATGTAGGGTTAGTGGATGACTAGGCAAGGGCATAAGGGTAATTAGAAATTCAAAGGCGGATAACGTATTTAAGGAAACTATTAATGAAGTAGCCGCCACTATTTATTTCATTTCCTCTCCATTCTCAGCTCCTCAGCTTAGTAGAGCGCGATAGGAGACCCCCCTTCGACTTCCTCCAGCGATTTCCTCTGACCTTGGTAAGTTTTGCTTCTATTTCTTGTTACATTGTATCTATCGTTGGTAGGAGGGATGTTAAATGAGGTTTTGAGAAAGCGGTAAGCGAGTGGTGGTTTCGGTTTAAGTTGAAATCGGGAATGCACAATGACTAGAGTTCCCAAAATAGTTTTCCTTAGATTTCTAGTGGTTTAGAATGAAGATTAGAGGAAATTTAATGTATGCTCTGTCTATGGTTTTAGGTTTGAGTAATACCCGAAGTAGCTTGCAACCAAGTTTTTCCAGGAGACCAGGTAAGTAGAGTTTGCATGTGCCTTCGGGCCTACATCACAAAACAGTAGGATTTGTGTGTGCATGAATGAATGTTTCTTTTCAGTTGCCATGCATCATATTTTGAAAGAAAACGAAAATGAATTTACACGAAGTAGCATGGTGAGATGTGAACAGATTGTGACAGTATACTTTTAAGGGAATTAATCCGCCCCTTAAATCGTACATATGGATTTATACCCTGGGAAAACTGATCCACCTCCCATTGTATCAGGGATCATCAGTATACTTTTAAGGGAATTAATTCGCCCCTTAAATCGTACATATGGATTTATACCCTGGGAAAACTGATCCACCTCCCATTGTATCAGGGATCATCAGACCAGTGAACGAATGCAACATAACTGAGGAATGAAAGTAGAAACTGCATATTTAGGATTTACATTCCAGTACACATTTCATTTCTAACTTTACTTGCTTAGCATTAGGCTAATAGATGAGTTTTGTGATGTAGGTGAAGAGATTACTGCAGGTGAATTTCCCGTGTGCACAGATCAGTAGATGTGGTTGGAGGGGTACATTCATGCTCCGATCTAATAAAGTGATGAGGCGGGTTAACTGGTGTCAGCGGTTGTGAAGGTCTAATTGATAATGATTCAATCTGAGTACATTGAGTTTTCATGACAGTGGTGGTAGCAACCTTTTGAATTAGTTTTGGAGATTTCCTGACATTAGTGTTCTGTTGGATTTTATAATATTATTTTTACTGAATTTAAGCAATACAATGATTTAAACTGCCTCTGAATGATGTTTTGGTAAAAGCTATCGGTGGATGTGTGTAGAAGTTATTATTTTCTATCGGAGAAAGTTGTGTTGTTGTCTATCGGAAGATGCCCTAAAAAAAGTCATCGGATGATGTAGGTTAATTCTATCGAAAGATGCCTTAAGAATAGTCATCGGATGATGTCTCAGTAAAGTCAACGGTACATGAGGTTTGTTCCATCGAAAGATGTAGGATTTGCCCTACCAGTATGAGTGGGTACTACGTTTGACGTTTAGTGATCGGCACATGCGTGCTGATGTCATCGGAAGATGTAGGTTTAAGTCTATCGGATGATGTCTCAGTAAACTCATCGGCAGATGCGAGCTGACGTCATCGGAAGATGTAGGTCTAAGTCCATCAGATGATGTTTCAGTAAACTCATCGGCAGATGCGTGCTGACGTCATCGGAAGATGTAGAGTACATTTTGTCGTTCAGTCACCGGTAGATACAATCTACCGAGAGATGTCCTTTGTTTTTCATTCGACTGACGTCATCGGTAGGAGTCTTCTATTTTGGTTGTTTTCTGCTTCTTCCGTTGACTTTATCAATCGGTAGATGTAATTGACTTCTACGACTTCTCTAGTATTTCGCTGTTTAAACTAGAATTTTTAAATTGCCGATTGTTTCTTAACAATTCAACAGCGTTTCGTAGTTTTGTATAATTTCATTGTGGTTCAAATGATTTCCGCTGCAAGCATTTAAATGTTTTGAAGTTTCTTTTTTTTTTTAAAAAAAAGAAATGTTAAATTTAGACTTTCGAGAGAGTTTTAAATTTAGTCCAAGGTTTCTTAGTTATGTACAGCTTATGAGTAACAAACCGGGTTCAGAAAACTCGGGCGTTACAGTATGGTATCAGAGACATTCAGTTAAACCGTTCAAAAGATTACTCATCAGTGCCAATCGTTGCATGGAAGTGCTCCAACAACTGTAAGTGTTTACGTTAACCTTAGCTATTAGGTATTTATGAACATATTTAACTTTATTCAGGAATTTAGCAAAATGGATAGACGACCAGGAAGGCCGAGGATACCAAGAGAGATACCAAGTCCAAGACGTGAGGAGGACTCTAGTGTAATCAGACAGCTGACAGAATTGATGCGTCAACAGACTGACATAGTGCGTCAACAGTCTGACCAGTTAGGTGTGTTGTTGAACCGAGAAGCACAAGGAAGTGCCAACTCGGGTTCTAGTGTTGAACATTCTGGAGATAGGTTCAGGAGGCTAAGACCACCCACGTTTGATGGACAGTCAACTGATCCAGTTATTGCTGAAGGATGACTTAGAAAGATTGAAAGCATGTTTAGGTGTGCCAACATTGGAGAAGGAGAAAAAGTCACGTTGGCAACCTTTCATTTAGCTGGTGAAGCTCAACTCTGGTGGGAAACAATAGAGACCACCACCGACGTTTTGACGATGCCCTGGTCACGATTCAAAGACATTTTCTATGAGAAGTATTTCAACAGCACAGTCCAGACTGCGAAGAAGTTAGAATTTCTGAACCTGAAGCAGACCGGGTCTGTGGCCGAGTATAGTAGGCAGTTCGAGTCCCTGTCTAGGTTTGCTGGGCATTTTGCTCACAAAGACGAGGATAAGGTGTTCAAATTTGTGCATGGGCTGAAGCCAGAAATTTACCGAGGAGTTAAATTTTGTGGTATTAAAGGTTTGACATTAAGTGAGGTGGTGTCCACTGCTCTGGAAGTGGAAGAGGCTGAAGGGAAGTGTGCTGGACAAAAGGAGGCCCCGCAAAGGTTTAACCAGCCACACCAACAAAGGGGAACGAAGAGGCCAATTGAAGGCCAAAATAGCCAGGGAGCAGGAAGGAAAGTGCAGAATGTCAAGAATTTTCCCCAATGTCCAACATGTTTGAAGAATCACCCGGGGGAATGTAGGTGGACTTCTAGAAGGTGTTTTAACTGTGAGGAGGTTGGACACTCATTTAAAGACTGCACTAAGCCCAGAGTCCTTCGATGCTTCAACTGTAACAAGCCGGGACACATTGTTAGAGACTGCCCAACGTCGAAGAGTGGCCCTGCTAGGATAAAGCCGAGAATATTTTCCATGGTAGAGTCAGGAGAGGAGGACCAGCCTGCTGTGGTGTCAGGTACTATATTGATCAACTCTGTACCTGCTTTTACTTTGATAGATTCGGGTGCGACACATTCTTTTATAGCCTCTGCTTTTGCTGATAAGCTAGATGTACGGTTTGCTTCTTCTGAACATATGTTTAACGTAGCATTACCTTCTGGTGAGCGCATGCACTCTAACCAGGTGATGCTTGACAGTAATGTGTTAGTAGGGAATGTAAGTCTACCTGCTGATCTTATAATCATGGATATAATAGGATTTGATGTAATCCTAGGAATGGACTGGTTGTTTAAACATCACGCCACAATTGATTGTAGAACTGGAGTAGTTAGCTTTCACCCCCCTGGTAAGTTGAAACATACCTTTCAAGCTTCAAAGAAGAGTAAGGAAATGTCTGTGATGACTTCTATTAACACTAGACCTTCCCTGTGTGGAGAGTATTTGTGCTTCTTAGCTAGCGTTCTAGACACACGGCTTATGGAAAAAGCAAATCCTCAGAATGTCTTAATCGTTCAAGACTTCCCCGAAGTGTTTTTAGATGACCTTCCCGGTTTACCGCCAGATAGGGAAATTGAATTTGTTGTAGTTATTTACCCTGGAGTCGAGCCTGTGTCTAAAAATCCTTATAGATTAGCTCCAACTGAACTTAAGGAATTAAAGAAACAATTGGAGGATCTATTGGAGAAAGGGTTCATACGCCCAAGCTTTTCACCGTGGGGCGCACCTGTCCTTTTTGTCAAGAAGAAAGATGGATCAATGCGTACGTGCATTGATTATAGAGAATTGAATAAGTTAACTGTCAAAAACAAATACCCTTTGCCGAGAATTGATGACTTATTTGACCAGCTTAGGGGTGCAAGAGTTTTCTCTAAGATTGACCTTAGGTCCGGTTATTACCAGCTGAAGGTAAAATCTGAAGATATCCCAAAAACTGCCTTTCGCACAAGGTATGGACATTATGAGTTTTTGGTTATGTCTTTTGGTTTGACAAATGCATCAGCAGCCTTCATGGATCTCATGAATAGGGTGTTTCACGAGTATTTGGACAAGTTTGTCATAGTGTTCATAGACGACATTCTGATCTATTCTAGAACTAAGGATGAGCATGCAAGACATTTGAGTTTGGTGTTAGGAGTACTTAGACAGCACCAGCTTTATGCTAAGTTTTCCAAGTGTGAGTTTTGGTTGGACAGAGTTCACTTTCTTGGTCACGTGATCTCTGGAGATGGAATATCTATCGATCCAGCCAAAGTTCGAGCGGTTAAGGAATGGCCTCAACCGAAGAATGCTACAGATATCAGGAGTTTTCTTGGTCTAGCAGGATATTATAGAAAGTTCATCAAAGGATTTTCAAAGATCGCTACACCCCTTACTAAGTTAACTAGGAAAAATGTGAAGTATATATGGACTGATGAATGTGAACATAGTTTCGTGACCTTGAAACAGAAACTAACCAATGCTCCAATTTTAACCTTTCCAGCTGAAGATGGTAAATTTTGTATTTATTGTGATGCTTCCAAAATTGGTCTTGGTTGTGTGTTAATGCAGAATGGTAAAGTAATAGCTTATGCCTCTAGGCAGTTGAAAACACATGAGAAGAACTACCCTACCCATGACTTAGAATTAGCTGCAGTTTTATTTGCACTTAAGATTTGGAGGCATTACTTGTATGGACAATCTTGTGAGATATTTTCAGATCATAAGAGCCTGAAGTATATCTTCACACAGAAGGAACTAAACATGAGGCAACGTCGATGGTTGGAATTTGTAAAAGACTATGATTTTGAGATTAAATACCATCCCGGCAAAGCAAATGTCGTGGCTGATGCTTTGAGTAGAGTAACAACATCAACCTCATCTATGATTTTCAGTATGCCATTAGCTTTAGAGTCAGAATTCCAAAAATTTAACCTAGAAGCAGTAACCAGTGTATCAGCTATACTATCAGCCATAACCTTAAAGCCTACCATTCTAGAGAAAATAAAGGAAGCTCAGACGAATGATGATGAGTGTAACAAGTACAAGTCAAGCATGAATTCTACGGACCAATCAGATTTTAACTATTCTGCTAACGGGATCCTCAAGTTTAGAAATAGGTGGTTTGTTCCAGCTATTAAAGAACTCCGTGATGAGATTCTTTCTGAAGCACACTCTTCCAAGTTCTCTGTTCACCTTGGAAGTACAAAGATGTACAGAGACCTTAAGCAACACTACTGGTGGCCTAGTATGAAACGAAGCGTGGCAGAATATGTAGGATCATGTTTGTGTTGTCAACAGATTAAAGCCGAGCATCAGAGACCCTCAGGAACATTGCAACCCTTACCAGTTCCTAAATGGAAATGGGAACAAATAACTATGGATTTTGTTATAGGATTACCAAGAACAGAAAAGGGACATGATGCAATCTGGGTAATAGTTGATCGTTTAACCAAATCTGCTCACTTTCTGCCAATGAAGATAACATATTCGATGGATCAACTGGCCGAGTTATATGTGCACGAAGTTGTTAGACTACATGGGGTTCCAAACACCATAGTTTCAGACCGAGACTCCAGATTTACATCTAAGTTTTGGAAAAGTTTGCAAAAGGCTATGGGAACACAGCTTAATTTTAGCACAGCTTTCCACCCTCAAACAGATGGACAATCCGAGAGAACCATTCAGACCTTAGAAGATATGCTCCGAGCATGCATATTGGATTTCCAAGGATCTTGGAGTAAATATTTACCATTGGTTGAGTTCTCATACAATAACAGTTTTCAAGCAACAATAGGCATGGCTCCATACGAAGCATTATATGGACGAAAATGCAGGTCTCCTTTGTACTGGGATGAAGTTGGTGAAACACAGTTGCTTGGTTCTGACATTGTGCAGCAGACTGAGGAGAAGGTTGCCCTCATCCGACAGAGAATTCTGACAGCTCAAAGCCGCCAGAAGAGTTATGCTGATAAAAGACGAAGAGAATTAGAGTTTGAAGTAGGTGATGAAGTTTTTCTTAAGGTGTCACCATTCAAAGGAGTTGTGAGATTCGGGAAGAGAGGAAAGTTGAACCCCAGGTTTATTGGACCATTCTTAATTTTGAAAAGGGTTGGGAGTGCAGCCTACATGTTGCAGTTACCGGCTTCTATGGAAGGAATCCACAATGTGTTCCATGTTTCTATGTTAAAGAAGTGTGTAAGAGATCCTTGTCAGATCGTGGAACAGCAGGACATTGAGGTTCTTCCTACTCTTGCATATGAGGAGAAACCTGTAAGGATCTTGGACTATGCAGTGAATGTATTGCGCAACAAGGAAGTTCCACTAGTGAAAGTCTTATGGCACAATCAGAACATAAAAGAGACAACTTGGGAGCGCCAGCAAGACATGATGGACCAACATCCAGAATTATTCAGGTACTGAATTTTGAGGACAAAATTCTTTTAAAGAGGGTAGATTGTAATACCCGGTTCTATCAAACCGTTTCTCTATTCCTTTTAAACTAATGGCACAATTTATATGGCAATATTAAATGTAGGGTTAGTGGATGACTAGGCAAGGGCATAAGGGTAATTAGAAATTCAAAGGTGGATAACGTATTTAAGGAAACTATTAATGAAGTAGCCGCCACTGTTTATTTCATTTCCTCTCCATTCTCAGCTCCTCAGCTTAGCAGAGCGCGATAGGAGACCCCCCTTCGACTTCCTCCAGCGATTTCCTCTGAACTTGGTGAGTTTTGCTTCTATTTCTTGTTACATTGTATCTATCGTTGGTAGGAGGGATGTTAAATGAGGTTTTGAGAAAGCGGTAAGCGAGTGGTGGTTTCGGTTTAAGTTGAAATCGGGAATGCACAATGACTAGAGTTCCCAAAACAGTTTCCCTTAGATTTCTAGTGGTTTAGAATGAAGATTAGAGGAAATTAAATGTATGCTCTGTCTATGGTTTTAGGTTTGAGTAATACCCGAAGTAACTTGCAACCAAGTTTTTCCAGGAGACCAGGTAAGTAGAGTTTGCATGTGCCTTCGGGCCTACATCACAAAACAGTAGGATTTGTGTGTGCATGAATGAATGTTTCTTTTCAGTTGCCATGCATCATATTTTGAAAGAAAACGAAAATGAATTTACACGAAGTAGCATGTTGAGATGTGAACAGATTGTGACAGTATACTTTTAAGGGAATTAATCCGCCCCTTAAATCGTACATATGGATTTATACCCTGGGAAAACTGATCCACCTCCCATTGTATCAGGGATCATCAGTATACTTTTAAGGGAATTAATCCGACCCTTAAATCGTACATATGGATTTATACCCTGGGAAAACTGATCCACCTCCCATTGTATCAGGAATCATCAGACCAGTGAACGAATGCAACATAACTAAGGAATGAAAGTAGAAACTGCATATTTAGGATTTACATTCCAGTACACATTTCATTTCTAACTTTACTTGCTTAGCATTAGGCTAATAGATGAGTTTTGTGATGTAGGTGAAGAGATTACTGCAGGTGAATTTCCCGTGTGCACAGATCAGTAGATGTGGTTGGAGGGGTACATTCATGCTCCGGTCTGGTAAACTGATGAGGCGGGTTAACTGGTGTCAGCGGTTGTGAAGGTCTAATTGATAATGATTCAATCTGAGTACATTGAGTTTTCATGACAGTGGTGGTAGCAACCTTTTGAATTAGTTTTGGAGATTTCCTGACATTAGTGTTCCGTTGGACATTGAGGTTCTTCCTACTCTTGCATATGAGGAGAAACCTGTAAGGATCTTGGACTATGCAGTGAATGTATTGCGCAACAAGGAAGTTCCACTAGTGAAAGTCTTATGGCACAATCAGAACATAAAAGAGACAACTTGGGAGCGCCAGCAAGACATGATGGACCAACATCCAGAATTATTCAGGTACTGAATTTTGAGGACAAAATTCTTTTAAAGAGGGTAGATTGTAATACCCGGTTCTATCAAACCGTTTCTCTATTCCTTTTAAACTAATGGCACAATTTATATGGCAATATTAAATGTAGGGTTAGTGGATGACTAGGCAAGGGCATAAGGGTAATTAGAAATTCAAAGGTGGATAACGTATTTAAGGAAACTATTAATGAAGTAGCCGCCACTGTTTATTTCATTTCCTCTCCATTCTCAGCTCCTCAGCTTAGCAGAGCGCGATAGGAGACCCCCCTTCGACTTCCTCCAGCGATTTCCTCTGAACTTGGTGAGTTTTGCTTCTATTTCTTGTTACATTGTATCTATCGTTGGTAGGAGGGATGTTAAATGAGGTTTTGAGAAAGCGGTAAGCGAGTGGTGGTTTCGGTTTAAGTTGAAATCGGGAATGCACAATGACTAGAGTTCCCAAAACAGTTTCCCTTAGATTTCTAGTGGTTTAGAATGAAGATTAGAGGAAATTAAATGTATGCTCTGTCTATGGTTTTAGGTTTGAGTAATACCCGAAGTAACTTGCAACCAAGTTTTTCCAGGAGACCAGGTAAGTAGAGTTTGCATGTGCCTTCGGGCCTACATCACAAAACAGTAGGATTTGTGTGTGCATGAATGAATGTTTCTTTTCAGTTGCCATGCATCATATTTTGAAAGAAAACGAAAATGAATTTACACGAAGTAGCATGTTGAGATGTGAACAGATTGTGACAGTATACTTTTAAGGGAATTAATCCGCCCCTTAAATCGTACATATGGATTTATACCCTGGGAAAACTGATCCACCTCCCATTGTATCAGGGATCATCAGTATACTTTTAAGGGAATTAATCCGACCCTTAAATCGTACATATGGATTTATACCCTGGGAAAACTGATCCACCTCCCATTGTATCAGGAATCATCAGACCAGTGAACGAATGCAACATAACTAAGGAATGAAAGTAGAAACTGCATATTTAGGATTTACATTCCAGTACACATTTCATTTCTAACTTTACTTGCTTAGCATTAGGCTAATAGATGAGTTTTGTGATGTAGGTGAAGAGATTACTGCAGGTGAATTTCCCGTGTGCACAGATCAGTAGATGTGGTTGGAGGGGTACATTCATGCTCCGGTCTGGTAAACTGATGAGGCGGGTTAACTGGTGTCAGCGGTTGTGAAGGTCTAATTGATAATGATTCAATCTGAGTACATTGAGTTTTCATGACAGTGGTGGTAGCAACCTTTTGAATTAGTTTTGGAGATTTCCTGACATTAGTGTTCCGTTGGATTTTATAATATTATTTTTACTGAATTTGAGCAATACAATGATTTAAACTGC
This sequence comes from Begonia masoniana, assembly GCA_022432975.1. Classification (NCBI taxonomy): domain Eukaryota; kingdom Viridiplantae; phylum Streptophyta; class Magnoliopsida; order Cucurbitales; family Begoniaceae; genus Begonia; species Begonia masoniana. The sequence goes on from CM039507.1 coordinate 37,572,061, forward strand.
CTCTGAATGATGTTTTGGTAAAAGCTATCGGTGGATGTGTGTAGAAGTTATTGTTTTCTATCGGAGAAAGTTGTGTTGTTGTCTATCGGAAGATGCCCTAAGAAAAGTCATCGGATGATGTAGGTTAATTCTATAGAAAGATGCCTTAAGAATAGTCATCGGATGATGTCTCAGTAAAGTCACCGGTACATGAGGTTTGTTCCATCGAAAGATGTAGGATTTGCCCTACCGGTATGAGTGGATACTACGTTTGACGTTTAGTGATCGGCACATGCGTGCTGACATCATCGGAAGATGTAGGTTTAAGTCTATCGGATGATGTCTCAGTAAACTCATCGGCAGATGCGAGCTGACGTCATCGGAAGATGTAGGTCTAAGTCCATCAGATGATGTTTCAGTAAACTCATCGGCACATGCGTGCTGACGTCATCGGAAGATGTAGAGTACATTTTGTCGTTCAGTCACCAGTAGATACAGTCTACCGAGAGATGTCCTTTGTTTTTCATTCGACTGACGCCATCGGCAGGAGTCTTCTATTTTGGTTGTTTTCTGCTTCTTCCGTTGACTTTATCAATCGGTAGATGTAATTGACTTCTACGACTTCTCTAGTATTTCGCTGTTTAAACTAGAATTTTTAAATTTCCGATTGTTTCTTAACAATTCAACAGCGTTTCGTAGTTTTGTATAACTTCATTGTGGTTCAAATGATTTCCGCTGCAAGCATTTAAATGTTTTGAAGTTTTTTTTTTTTTTTAAAAAGAAATGTTAAATTTAGACTTTCGAGAGAGTTTTAAATTTAGTCCAAGGTTTCTTAGTTATGTACAGCTTATGAGTAACAAACCGGGTTCAGAAAACTCGGGGCGTTACACTTCCACCCCAAAAAGGGAATTTGATTCTGCAATAATTCTCGGTTAGAAAATCGAGAAAAGAATACTGATCCACTTTATCAAAAGTAAAATTTACGGCTAGAAAATCAAATTGCCATTAAGCCAAAATTTGATTAGATACAGTTAAAATTTGCAGATTAAAGGCAGATAAAAAATTAAGAATTTCATCTATATAAATTATACGGATTTTAGTAAAAGCAGTTTTATACCGGTCCTTATACATGTCCTGATCAGCATTGTCATAGACATAGAAGTTAGTGCAATTCTAGGGAAAATAATTCTTTCGGAAACAAATTTAAGATAAAAATTCTTTTTCAATTTCCTTTATTTTTATAAAAATAGAAAATTGAAGTTGGTTTGAAATAATTAATTCCAGTTTTAAGAAAACATTTTAAAATTTTTGAATCAGACACAAAAGGATAAACAACTTCCTTATCTCGAACAGTTGTAAAAATTCTTATTTGATTAATCATCCTAATCGGCATGATTAAATTTAAAAAGGGGGTTCCGAGAATTACCTGCTGTTGAAGAGTTTTAATCAACAAGAAGGTTGCTGATAAACTGGTTTCATCGCTACATATTAAAACATCAGATAATTTATTTTTATGATTATGTCATTTCCACCGGCTGCGGTTAAAGTTTAAATAGTTTTCTCGAAATATCGAGAAGGAACTGCACTTTCTTGAATACAGTTAGAATCGGCCCCGCTATCAACGAGAGCAATTAGATTCAGGATTTTACAATCCGATTTAATATAAGTGTAATTTTAATAAGCCATTTTTTGAAAGTAATTCTACCTATATTGTTTAAATATGAAGTAGACTCTTCGGGTTCTTTTTCCGGAATAGGAATATCCTGATTGTTTGATTCAAGTTTAACAATTCTATTATCAGCTGTATTTTTATACTGATCGAAATCATTTCGAAGTTGATTTAACTTTAATGTTAAAGTTTTTACTTCGTAATGAAGATCCTGAATAGTTAACGGTTTAGATGAACTCGCGGTTTTGAGGTGATTGAAAACCTCATTAAGACTGTAAAATTTTGAAGTTTCGGGTCGAACGGCTCGGGATCAAGTTTTTGTTTGGAATTTAAATCTACTGATTGAGAAAGAATAATTTCTATAACATTTCTTCGAACTTCGGAATGAGGAATCTTGTCAATTTGTAACGCCCTGAATTAATCAACCCGGTTTGCTACTCACACTCACTAAACTGAACCAGGAAATTATGAAAAAATTTAAAACTTTATCCATCAATATAAAATATTGTCATTTAAATGATTAAAATACTTCAACGGAATACATTTACGTAAAACAGAGTCATTACGAAAATAGACTAACAAATTTTTAAATATAAAATCGTTCGAAACATCTCTGCAACAACTACAGCCAGTTCAACGCTGACGACGAACTCTGGACAGGCGACCTTAGACGTCGTGACTCTGGACAACGTACGCTGAACGAGATCGCTTTGGATGATATCACTTCAAACAACGTTAATTTAGACGACACCGTTTCGGCAACACTCTGGACGACAACTTTGGACGATGACTCTTCCACTAATCTCTATGACAATTTTCTAATATTTTGGGACAACTGATCCTCGTCGTCCAAGGCTACATAAACTTATCGTCCACAGACCACGTGACTTTAACGTCCACGGTCCACGTGACTTCATCATCCACGGGTTACATAAACTCGTCGTCCACAGACGAACGTCCATAGACTTACTTAAATTTGTCGTCCACGGACCACGTGACTTTATTGTCCACAGTCCACGTGACTTCATCACTCACGGGTTACATAGACTCATCGTCCACAGACTAACGTCCATAGACTTACTTAAATTTATCGTCCACGGACCACGTGACTTTATCGTCTACTGTCCACGTGACTACTTACTTTGGACGACTATTCTTGTCCACAGAATAAGTGACTGTTTTCACTTACAACTATGGACAACTGTTTTTGTCCACAGAATGAACTACTGATTTCCCTTACAACTTTGGACGACTATTCTTATGACAGAAACATAACTGAACCGATTATACACTAATCGATGGACAATTCTGACTACAAGAGCACTTATAAAATTTTGATAGCAACTATTCAAAACAACATAAATCCATATCTTACTAAAGATCCAGAAAAAAACTACAGTTAAAACCAACCATGTTTCATCGTCAGAATAATTTCAAAAACATATCAAAACATTAAAACTACCACCGTTTTTAAAATTCCCAGCACACATTAATTAAACAATTGTCCACTAAATTCCACACATACTACCACTGGTTAAACCGCCTCATCAGTGCACCAGATCGTAGCAATGGATGCACTCCTCCAACTGCGCCTATTCCTCAGTATACTCAGGGAATTCACTTGTGGTCACCTCAGAACCTACATCACAAAACTCATATATTAGCCTAATACTAAATAAGCAGAGCAATAATGAAATGAAATGCTGAAACACAAACCTTATTCATGCAATTTCTACTCTAATAGCTCATGTTGTATTTATGTTCGTTCTCTGTTGATCCCCCTGTTCGATGGGAAGCGAATCATTTTTTTCAAAGTATAAATATCCTCTGTCTCGATTAAGGGGCAGATTAATTCCCTTAATAGTTAATCTGATTCAAAATAGCTGTTCTTGATCTCCCTGTTCGATGGGAAGTTGATCATTTTTCCCAAAGTATAAATATCCTCTGACTCGATTAAGAGGCGGATTAATTCCCTTAATAGTTAATCTGATTCAATATGCTCATGTCTTACCATGTCATTATATATGTAAATTCATTTTCGTATTCTTTCAAAAACATGATACATACCAAACTAAAAAAAATCATACAAATATACATAAACCCTACTGTCTTGTGATGTAGGCCCGAAGGCACACGCATACTCTACTTACCTAGTCTCCTGAAAAATATTTGGTTGTAAGCTACTTCAGGAGTTTGCTCAAACCTAAAACCATAGAACGAGTATTAATTAAATCTTCACTGAACTTCATTCTAAACCATCTAGAAATCTAAGGAAGCTAGTTTGAAAGTTCTGTTCTCAAAACCCGAATCCAACTCTCACTCACAGCACTCTCAAAACACACATTCACAACCCCTATGTTATCTAACCTCTAAAACAGCAAAAAATCGAAGTAAAACTCACCTAAGTTGAAGAAATTAGGCAGAGGAATCGCTGAGAGAACCTGCCGAGCTGAGCACCAAAAAGGAAAGGAGAATAGTAGCGGTTAAAACCCTTAGCTAAACCCTCCTTTTATATCATATACTTCACAAATTACACATATGCCCTTAACTAACCAAACCTTAACCTAATCAAGCAACTAGTCATATTCACTTAATTCCTTAAGATGTAATTCATGAAATGTTGTTATAATTAGGGCCAACAATTACCCGTTGCTACAATCTACCCTCCTTAAAAGAATTTTGTCCTCAAAATTTAGTACCTAAACAACTCAGGATATCGGCTCATCATGTCCTGCTGGCGTTCCCAAGTTGCCTCCTCTACATTTTGGTTACACCATAAAACTTTCACTAGTGTAACCTCTTTGTTGCGTAACACTTTCACTGCATAGTCTAGGATCTCCACTGGTTTCTCCTCATAGGTAAGAGTAGGATGGATTCCGCATACACTTCTTCAGCATAGAAACGTGGAACACATTATGAATTCCTTCCATAGAGACTGGTAACTGTAACTGATAAGTTGTCTTCCAATCCTCTTCAAGATTGAGAATGACCCGATATATCTAGGGTTCAACTTGCCACTCTTTCCGAATCTCACAACTCCTTTGAATGGTGAAACTTTAAGAAAAACTTCATCACCGACCTCAAATTCCAATTCTCTACGTCTTCTATCGGAATAGCTTTTCTACCGGCTTTGAGCTGTCAAGATTCACTGTTGGATGAGAGCAATATTTTCCACTGTCTGTTGCACAATATCAAGACCAATCAAACGTGCTTCTCTAACTTTGTCCCAGTACAATGGAGATCTGCACCTTCATCCATATTTCGTACGATGCCATACTTATTGTCGCCTGAAAACTGTTGTTATAAGAAAATTCCACCAACGATAAGTACTTACTCCAAGAACCCTGAAATTCTAATACGCATGCTCGAAGCATATCCTCTAATGTTTGAATAGTCCTCTCAGATTGTCCATCTGTTTGAGGGTGAAAATCCGTACTAAAATTGAGCTACATACCCATAGCCTTGTGCAGTCTCTTCCAGAACTTCGATGTAAATCTAGAATCTCGGTCTGACACTATCGTGATTGGAACCCCATGCAATCGTACAATCTCAAGCATATACAGCTCAGCGAGCTGATCCATAGAGTATGTCGTCTTCATCGGCAAGAAATGGGTAGATTTAGTTAGACAATCAACTATCACCCATATTCCATCATGACCCCTTGCTGTTCGAGGTAATCCCACAACAAAATCCATCGTTATTTGTTCTCATTTCCATTTGGGAAGTGGTAATGGTTGCAATGTTCCTGAAGGTCTCTGATATTCAGCTTTTATCTGTTAACAAGTCAAACACGATCCTACGTACTCCGCCACACTTCCTTTCATATTTGGCCACAAATAATGTTGTCTAAGGTCTCTGTACATTTTCGTACTTCCAAGATGAACAGAGAATCTAGAAAAATGAGCTTCCGAAAGTATCTCTTTTCGAAGTTCTTCATTAGCCGGAACAAACCATCTATTCTGAAATTTAAGAATTTCGTAGTCAGAATAGTTGAAATCCGATTTATCAGTAGAATCCATGCTTAACTTGTACTTGTTGCACTCAACATCATTCGCCTGAACTTCCTTTATTCTCTCAAGAATAGTAAGCTTCAAGGATATAGCAGAAAGCATAGCTGACACTGCTTCCAGATTGAATCTTTAGAATTCTGACTCCAAAGCTAACGGTATGTCAAGAATCATTGCCAAAGTTGGCGTTGTCACTCTGCTCAATGCATCAGCCACTACATTCGCCTTGCCGAGGTGGTATTTGATCTCAAAATCGTAGTCCTTAACAAACTCCAACCACTGACGTTGCCTCATGTTTAACTCTTTCTGAGTGAAAATATATTTCAGACTTTTATGATCTGAAAATATTTCACAAGGTTGTCCATATAAGTAATGCCTCCAAATTTTCAAAGCAAAAACCACCGCAGCTAACTCCAAATCGTGTGTAGGATAATTCTTCTCATGCGTTTTCAGTTGTCTAGAAGCATAAGCTATTACCTTTCCATCTTGCATCAACACACTGCCAAGACCAACTTTGGAAGCATCACAATAAATGCTAAACTTTCCATTCTCAACAGGAAGTGTTAATATTGGGGCATTAGTCAATCTTTGTTTCAAAGTCTGAAAACTGTACTCACATTTTTCAGTCCATACATACTTCATGTTTTTCCTTGTTAACCGAGTGAGGGGTATCGCAATCTTCAAGAATCCTTCAATAAATTTCATGTAATATCCTGCTAATCCAAGGAAACTCCAAATATCTGTAACATTCTTCGATTGGGGCCATTCCTTGATTGCTTGAACCTTGGCTGGATCGACAGATATCCCATCTGTAACACCCGAGAATTTCTATTACGTGCGTAGCCTAGGTTCGACGTAGAATGAGTTAGCCTAGGCTAGAAATGTATGAGAAGTTATTGTTGAAGGGTATTAGAAGTGAAAGGAGAAGTGAAGAGTTTGACAAGTCAAATTCAAATGTGATTGGTGGATAATTTTGAGTTGAAAAGTCCAATTCTCTCAACCAATCAAAATGTAGGAAAAAATGAATGAAATGGTGGGATTGAAAGGGCAGCCACGTTGGAAGAAAAGAAAAAGGAAAAGTGAGGGTTTAAGTGTTTGAAAAGTCAAACAACAAATGGACCAATAGAAATTAGTTGTTGAAAATTCAAAGGGACATTAAATGAAGCAATTGAATGGAAATTGAGGGAGAAGATGGCTGCCACGTGATGAGAAATGGGAGGGCTTAATTGGTATTTCAATGGTTATTAAATGAATTAAAATAAGAAAAATGGTTTGACTATTCAAACCAAAAACATTTGAAAAGTCAAAGAACCAATAGGAATTAAGTAAAAATATAAATAAATGAAATAAAGATGGAAGAAAATGAGAGAAAGGAGTAGCCAATCACGTTTGAAGAAATGAGAATGAAAAGAGTGAGATTGATGTGTAATTTTGAAAAGTATGATGGAGGAAAAGAAAAAGAAGAAAAGTGATTTTATAAAAAGGTGAGAACTAAGGGTTTTTGGCATAATTTTCTCTTCTTCCTCCCCTTTCTCTCACGCCATTTCCAGCCACCATTGGAGCCTTTCCCTCCTTCGATTCTTCAAGTGTTTCATGAGTTTTTGAGGTAAATTAAAGTGGGTTTTAAGTTGTATACCATTAGATGTTATTTTGTGGGGGTTTTTAGGGTGTTTTGTAAGGGATTTCATAAGGTTTGGAAACCCTAGTTTATGGAGTCCGATTTTTGAGTTTAAGTGTTGGATTTCTTTTCCTTTTTGATGATTTGGTAGTTGGATAAGTTGGTTTAGGTGAATTAAGGAGTTAGATTAAAGATTGGAAAGTAAGTTGGAAATCGGGGTTTTTGTATCAAAGTGGCCGATTCTGTTGGCTGCAATTTCGGTTTGGCCAAGTTATGTATTTGGTTAATTTGAGTGTTTCAATGGATAGTAGACGTGTAGAGGTTTACAGATTGGGGTGGCACGTCGAAATCCATTGAAAAACGAGGGAGTTACGACCGTTTGAAGTTTGACGGTCACAATGGTGCATAATTCGGGTTTTGTGTTTTGGGGAAGGAAGTTTGTGATAGTTTTAGTTAGTTTAGGTTAAGAATTTCTTTTGAGTTCACTAGTAAATTTCTAAGTTGAGTTTTTGTTATTTTAGGTAATCGAGCGAGTGATTTGGTTGGACGATAGAAAATCTAGGAATTTTGGGTTTTGTATGTTAGGTTGAAAAGTTGGTTAAAATCTATGGTTAGTGTATTGCTAAGTGATTTCTCCTTTATTATGTTAGGTTAACGAGTGAGCGATTTGGCTAACCGAGCATATAATTGTGAGCACGCACAAGGAATCCAGGTAAGTAGCGGATGTGTGTGGTTTGCCTTCGGGCCTACACCATGGAACGGTAGGGAATTGGTTGTTTGCTTTGTTTGATTGTTTGTTTAGTTTTGTGTTGAGTATTGTAATTGTGTGACATGCATCACGGTTTTCAAACTACGAGAAACGAGTTTTAAGAATGGTTTTGCATGGTGAGCTTGAACCGTAAGGGATGGTGTGAGTTGAATCGTGAGGTGATTTGTGTCTGGGTTGCCTAGTCGCGTTAGGGTAGCACCTGCGGGAAACTCCATGGCATGGAGTTGTCCAGTCGCGTTAAGGTGGTACCTGCGAGGGACCATAGTTGAGTTGGGTCGCCTAGTCGCGTTAGGGTAGCACCTGCGGGAAACTCCATGGCATGGAGTTGTCCAGTCGCGTTAAGGTGGTACCTGCGAGGGACCATAGTTGAGTTGAGTCGCCTAGTCGCGTTAGAGTGACACCTGCGGGGGACTCCAGTGGAGTTGCCTAGTCACGTTAAGGTGGCACTTGCGAGGGACTATGTGAGTTGGACACCTGCGAGGGACTCCGTGTGAGTTGCCTAGTCGCGTTAAGGTGCGATGTTAGCATGTGTGATGAGTTTCGGTTCTGTGAATGAACAACGAGTAGCAAACGAAAGAACAACAACTGAGCGAGTAGAAACCTCATCTGTTAGGGGTTGTGTTGCATTATGTTTGTTGTATGCATATTTCCCTACTTACTAAGTATTAGGCTGATGTTTTGTGTTCCGTGGTGTAGGTATAGACGGGAGTACAGGTGAGGGCCTAAGGATGGGAGCGCAGTTTGTGATGTACAGGGTATATCGGTGCAGGCAGTTGTCGGGGCGTCTCGATCATGGTCTTCGGAGGGTTGTGAGTGATGATTGTTATTTTGGTATTTTTGATGTATCTAGTTGGTGACTGGGAGATTTGATACGTGTTGGCACGTTGTTTTTATAAAGGTTTTCGTAATGAATTTTTAAAGATTTTGAGTCGTTGGGTTGTTGAGTAATGGTGGTGGTATTTTGAGGATTTAATCTGTATATTCTCGGGTTTTAAATCGCAGGTTTTGGTTTATCGGATTTTAGGCGTTATGCCGTCCGTTTGATTTTAAAACAAACGATGTCGGGTTTAAGTTTGCTATTTTTAATTATATTCGGTTGAAGTCGGTTTTCTAAAATTTTTATGGGATTTGAAGGTTCGAGTGTCGAGAGGTATGGTTAAAGTTTCGTGAATTTTGGAGGTGTTCGGGGTGGACAAATATGAGGAAAAGTGGGGAAAGGTCAAAAGGGGTCAAAATAGAAGGTTTTTAAGCATTTTGGGTCGAGAAAACCCGAGGAGGCCCGATCGGTCGGGCCTCGGACCGCGAGTGGTCGAGGTGGGGCGCACAGGCGCGCCCCATCGCGCAGGCGCGCGCGCAACGGGCGCGCAGCGTGCGCGCGGCGTGGGCGCGTGCGGCGCCAAGCGCATGCCCAGCGCCCCTTTTGAGCCGTTTTTCGTTTTTTTTTCAAATTTTTCCTATTTCTACAATGTTTTGACCCGACATTTTTCCGACATATTTAAACGTATTTTGGGCCCATTTTCCAACAAAAATTGAGGGTTCGAAAAACCCGAAAACCGAGTCGAAAAATCTACGAAAATTATTTTAAACGATGTTTTAAACGCGGGTTTGGTTTGCAAACGTAGCGCACCGAGCCGGGGCGGGTTCGGGGCGTTACACCATCTCCCGAGATAACGTGACCCAGAAAGTGAACTTGGTCCAACCAAAACTCACACTTGGAAAACTTGGCATAAAGTTGGTGCTGCTTTAGTACTTCTAACACCAAGTTCAGATGCTTTGCATGCTCATTCTTAGTACGTGAATAGATTAAAATATCATCAATAAACACTACGACAAATTTATCTAAATACTCGTGAAACACCCTATTCATAAGATCCATGAAGGCTGCTGGTGCGTTTTTCAATCTAAAAGACATTACCAAGAACTCATAATGTCCATACCTCGTGCGAAAGGCAGTGTTTGGAATATCTTTAGATTTGACTTTCAATTGGTAATAACCGGACCTTAGGTCAATCTTAGAGAAGACTCGAACACCATGGAGTTGGTCAAATAAATCATCAATCCTTCATAGTGGATACTTGTTTTTGATAGTTAACTTATTCAATTCCCGATAATCAACGCACATACGAAATGTCCATCTTTCTTCTTAACAAAAAGGACTGGTGCACCCCAAGGTGAAAAGCTAGGGTATATGAACCATTTTTCCAACAGTTCCTCCAACTGTGTCTTTAACTCTCTAAGCTCCGTTGGTGCTAATCTATATGGATTCTTAGATACAGGCTCGGTGCCTGAGTAAACATCTATAACGAACTCGATATCCCCATCTAGTGGCAAACTAGGAAGGTCATCTAGAAATACTTCTGGAAAGTCTTGGACAACTAAGACATTTTGAAGACTCGCTCTTCCTACAAACTGTGTGTCTATAACACTGGCCAAAAAGCATAAATACTCCCCGCATGAAGAAGGCCTAGCATTGATAGAAGTCATAACAGACATTCTCTTGCCCTTCTTCAAAGCTTGAAAAGTGTGTTTCAAACCACCAGGGGATTGCAAACTGACTAACCCAGACCTACAATCGATTGTGGCATAATATTTGAACAGCCAGTCCATTCCCAGGTTTACATCAAATCCCGAAATCTCCATGATAATGAGATCAGCAGGTAGATTCATACTTCCCACTGACACTACACTATCAAGTATCACTTGGTTAGAGTGCAAGCATTCACCGGAAGGTAACGCGACATTAAACACGTGCTCAGTTGGCGTAGGCTGTACCTCCAACTTGTCGGCAAACGCAGCCGCTATAAAAGAATGTGTTGAATCAGAATCTATTAAAGTAAAGGAGGCATAGAGTTGATCAATATAGTACCTGATACCACAGTGGGCTAGTCATCATCACCTGTCTCCATCATGGAGAATATCCTCGGCTTCAACTTAGCAGGGCCACTCTTTAAAGCTGGACAGTCCCTGTTAACATGGCCAACCTTATTACAGTTGCAGCATCGAATGACTCTAGGCTTCGGGCAATCATTGAACGTGTGTCCAACTTCCTCACAGTTGAAGCACTTCCCCGAACTAAGTCTGCACTCTCCTGGGTGATATCTCAAGCATTTCGGGCATTGAGGAAATCTCTTGGTGTCTTGCACCTTCTTCTCTCTTCCCTGAATGCCTTGACCTTCACTGGGCCTCTTCATCCCTCGCTGTTGGTGCGGCTGAATGAACTTTCGTGGAGCTTCTCTTTGTCCAATACACTTCATTTTTGCTTCTTCCACTTCCAATGCCGTGGACACAACTTCATTGTAAGACAAGCCTTTAATACCAGAAATCTTGACCCCTCTGTAAATCTCTGGCTTCAGTCCATGCACAAATTGAAAAACTTTATCTTCATTCCTGTGTACGAGGTGTCTAGCAAACCTGGACAGGGACTCAAATTGTCTGTTGTACTCAGACACGGACCCCGTCTGTTTCAATTGCAGAAACTTCACTTTCTTTGAAGTCTGGATAGTGCTGTTAAAGAATTTCTCATAGAAAGCTTTCTTGAATTGTGCTCAAGACATTTCCAGGACATCAGTGGTGGTCTCCATCATTTCCCATCAAAGCTGAGCATCACTGGCCAAATGGAACGTTGCCAAAGTGACTTTGTCTCTTTCTCCAATATTGGCATATTTGAACATACTCTCAATCTTCTTAAGCCATTCCTCGGCAACAATCGGATCGGATGACTGTCCATCAAACGTGGGCGGTTATAATCTCCGGAATCTGTCTCCCGATTGCTCATTGCTGGAACTCGAGTTGGCACTCCCTTGTGCGTCTCGATTCAATAGTAGTCCCAATTGATCGGACTGCTGACGCACCAAATCTGTCAGCTGCCTAATCACACTAGGATCTTCCTCACTTCTCAAATTTAGTATCTCTCTCGGTACTCTTGGTCTCCCTGGTCGTCTAGACATTTTGCTATATTCCTGGACAAGGTTAATTACTCTCATAAATATCTATTGACTAAAGTTAACATAAACACTTACAATTGTTGGAGTATTCCCACGCGACGATCGGTACTGATGAGTAATCTTTTGAACGGTTTAACCAAATGTCTCTGATACCATACTGTAACACCCCGAATTAATCAACCTGGTTTGCTACTCACACTCACTAAACTGAACTAGGAAATTCTGGAAAAATTTAAAACTTTATCCATTGATATAAAACATTGTCATTTAAACGATTAAAATACTTCAGCGGAATACATTTACGTAAAACAGAGTCATTATGAAAACAGACTAACAAATTTTTAAATATAAAATCGTTCGAAACATCTCTGCAACAACTACAGCCAGCTCAATGTTACTGAGCGATTTGGCGTCCACAGAGTCTGTCATCACAACCTTAGACGACGTACTCCTCTACAACTCTGGACGACGAACTCTAGACAGGCGACCTTAGACGTCGCAACTCTGGACGACGTACGCTGAACGAGATCGCTTTGGACGATATCACTTCAAACAACTTTAATTTAGACGACACCGTTTCGGCAACACTCTGGACGACAACTTTGGACAATGACTCTTCCACTAATCTCTATTACAATTTTCTCATATCTTGGGACAACTGATCTTGTCGTCCACGGCTACATAAACTTATCATCCATAGACCACGTGACTTTAACGTCCCCAGTCCACGCGACTTCATCGTCCAAGGGTTACATAAATTCGTCGTCCACAGACGAACGTCCATAGATTTACTTAAATTTTTCGTCCATGGACCACGTGACTTTATTGTCCACAGTCCACGTGACTTCATCACTCACGGGTTACATAGACTCATCGTCCATAGACTAACGTCCATAGACTTACTTAAATTTATCGTCCACGGACTACGTGACTTTATCGTCCACTGTCCACGTCACTACTTACTTTGGACGACTATTCTTGTCCACAGAATAAGCGACTGTTTTCACTTACAAATGTGGACGACTGTTTTTGTCCACAGAATGGACGACTATTTTCCCTTACAACTTTGGATGACTATTCTTATGAATAAAACATAATTTAATCGATTATACACTAATCGATAGAAAATTCTGACTACAAGAGAACTTATAAAATTTTGACAGCAACTATTCAAAACAACGTAAATCCATATCTTACTAAAGATCCAGAAAAAAACTACAGTTAAAACCAACCATGTTTCATCGTCAGAATAATTTCAAAAATATATCAAAACATTAAAACTACCACTGTTATTAAAATACCCAGCACACATTAATTAAACAATTGTCCACTAAATTCCACACATACTACCACTGGTTAAACCGCCTCATCAGTGCACTAGATCTTGGCAATGGATGCACTCCTCCAACTGCGCCTATTCCTCAGTATACTCAGGGAATTCACCTGTAGTCACCTCAGCATCTACATCACAAAACTCATTTATTAGCCTAATGCTAAATAAGCAGAGCAATAATGAAATGAAATGCTGAAACATAAACCCTATTCATGCAGTTTCTACTCTCATAGCTCATGTTGTATTTATGTTTGTTCCCTGTTGATCCCCCTGTTCTATGGGAAGCGGATCATTTTTCCCAAAGTATAAATATCCTCTGTCACGATTAAGGGGCAGATTAATTCCCTTAATAGTTAATCTGATTCAAAATAGCTGTTCTTGATCCCCCTGTTCGATGGGAAGTTGATCATTTTTTCCAAAGTATAAATATCCTCTGACTCGATTAAGGGGCGGATTAATTCCCTTAATAGTTAATCTGATTCAATCTGCTCATGTCTTACCATGTCATTATATATATAAATTCATTTTCGTATTCTTTCAAAAACATGATACATACCAAACTAAAAAAAATCATACAAACATACATAAACCCTACTGTCTTGTGATGTAGGCCCGAAGGCACACACATACTCTACTTACCTGGTCTCCTGGAAAATGTTTGGTTGTAAGCTACTTCGAGAGTTTGCTCAAACCTAAAACCATAGACAGAGTATTAATTAAATCTTCACTAAACTTCATTCTAAACCATCTAGAAATCTAAGGAAGCTAGTTGGAAAGTTCTTTTCTTAAAACCCGAATCAAACTCTCACTCATAGCACTCTCAAAACACACATTCACAACCCCTCTGTTATTTAACCTCTAAAACAGCAAGAAATCGAAGCAAAACTCACCTAGGTTGAAGAAATCCGGCAGAGGAATCACCGAGAGAACCTGCCGAGCTGAGCACCAAAAAGGAAAGAAGAATAGCGGTGGCTAAAACCCTTAGCTAAACCCTCCTTTTATATCATATACTTCACAAATTACACATATGCCCTTAACTAACCAAACCTTAACCTAATCAAGCAACTAGTTATATTCACTAAATTCCTTAAGATGTAATTCATGAAATGTTGTTATAATTAGGGCCAACAATTACCAGTTGCTACACAATTAAATCTATCACTTTCTGTTAGGATGTTGATAGGACATTTAAAGTTAAAGTATTACAGCATTTGTTATTACAGTTGTCGTCTGAAGATGAGGATGAAGACTGGTCATCATCATGACAGTTACTTCCACTAGGAGAATCTTCATCAGTAGAATTTAAAAGCAATTTTGATAATTAAAGACGGAGACCTTCGTCCAGATTTAATTTATTTAATTTCTTTTTAGTCTTACAGTTAGTGGCATAGTAACCAATCTTACCACACTTAAAACATGTTATTTCTGGCTTAGATTTTTTATAAATCCTTCGATGACTTTTATCTTTATAATCGGATTTTCTTTTCTCATCTTTTTTATTCTGTTTACCAAATTGTTGTTTATTTTTGGGAAAATAATTTGAACTATTGTAGGCAAATTGATCACAGAATTCACCTATTTCATTCCTTCCGGTTAAATTTTGTTTTTTAAGTTGATATTGTAGTTTCATATCATTACAGATTGAAAGACCTACTTGAATACAGACACTAATAAGATGTCTGTGAGTACAGTTAGACCATTGAAAGGTATGTCCAGAAATAAGATCCAACAATCTTTGACAGACCTTTTGGGCAAATAGAGGAGGTAAGCCATCAATAAATTTGACTTTCCAATATTCAGAATTTAAGTATTTACACTGCATTACCTTGGTGATAAAGAAATCTTTATACCAACAGAAATGAGTTAAAGACGGACATAGTAAATTTTGAAGTAATTCACGACTACGTTCCTGTCGCTGATCTACAGCTCCTACGAAATGGAGGATAATAGTGTAGACAGCGTCATTGATAGCTGTCGTTCTCTAAAGAGTTCTTTGCTGACCCGAAATAGGATCAACAGAGACTTCTACTAAATTCTCCTATTTTACAGCTTTAAGAATTTCAGATTGTTGGGATATGGATAAATAATTATCCCACCATCCTTTTAGGCAACCAGTAAAGCCATTGATGATAAAGACAGTGATATCATGATCACTACTCTTTGAGGATTTACAGACACTTGAATACATTAGCATTTTATAAAAAAACCTCATAAATTTGATATTCTGATAATTCATCTATGTTCCATTCATAGATAGTTTTAGCGTTATACGCTTTCTGTTCTAAGTAAAATCATAGATAGTTTTAGCGTTATACGCTTTCTGTTCTAAGTAAAATTTTTCCTCCCAAAGTAAATCTTGGGGAGTAGGACATTTGAAATAGGTGCGACGAACACTGTCGGCACCTGGACCATTATCGTAATTAACTTGATTTACAGTTAAATCCTAATCATGAGATATTGGATTAGGAATTAAATTTTGATCAGAAGAAGATATCAGATTAATAATTAAATTCTGCATATCTCTAAAGGATTCCTGAAGGGCTCTAAGCTCTCAGTAATTGGAAGGGGATTCTGTTTCATTAGTGCTTAAAACACCGATCTGCAGATTATTTTTCATTAGGTTGATTAATTGATTAATAAAATCGGATTGTTTTGTTTCATTTGAAAGATGAAAATTTCCTATCAGATGAGGTTTAACATCCGGTTTCAATAAATTTGGAAAAGGATTAAAAGGTGAGGGAATTATATTCGGCTCTTGAATTAGTTGTTGAAGTTTGTCTTCAATTCTATTCAATTGTTTCCCTATAGTGTGTAGATTAATATTAGCGAAGTTATTTTGTTTAATAGTAACTTCTTCGTTTAAAGGTGCAGTTTTAGATAAATCAACTAAAGGGATTGCCTCAACAGTTGATTGATCATTTTTTAACTGAATCGGTTCTAAAGGAGGATGAACCGCATTTATAGTTGAACCGTTTCTGTAACACCCGGTTTCATTGAACCAATTTACTTAACCAACTTGTAGTGTACGATTTATGGATAAAATTGGGAGAATTAATGATTAGGTTAATAAATGACTAAGTAATGGCATAATGGTAAATAGAGAATTATAGTGATAACTTATTTAAAGAAAGAGGTTTTGTGATTAATGCACTGTAGCCGCCACTATTTTCCATACTTTCCATCTCGGTATTCAGCTCAAGCTCAGTAGAGCTCTCCAGGTGATTCCCTCTCCGATTTTTCTCCAAACTAGGTGAGTCTACTTTGATTTCATGTTACATTGTAACTAGTGATGGTAGAGATGAGTATAGATGTGAGCTTTGGTGAATGCTATAGGTGGGAGTTAGTTTCGATTTTGTGGTGAATCAGGAATGCACTAAGTGGTTAGCGGAAGAAGGCGTTTATTTCTACTTCTACCGCTGAGTCTAAGTGGTTTCTGCTTTTTTTTCGTTGGTATTGTTCAGCGGAAGATGTGAGTAGAATTTTGTTGTTTTGTGACCGGTGGATGTGAGCGTAGGAGTGAGTATTAGATTTTTGCCATTTTGTGACCGGCGGATGCGAGTAGTCGACGTGTCGTCGACGGATATGAGCGGTAGATGCGTGAAAGTCGACGTGTCGTTCGACTGACACGAGCGGTGGATGTTGGATGCAGAAGATGCCTTTTGTTTCTGCTTCTACCGCTGACACTGTTCGGCGGTAGATGTTGTTTGTATCCACTTCTTCCACTGATACTGTTCAGTTTCGTTTCTCTCAGCCAAACGTTTTAACATATTGTTTATTTCATAAATGTTGTTTATACAAAAAGTTTTCCGCTGCAAGATTTGAAGATTTAAAGACTTAATCTTTATCATTGAGTGAAATTTTAAAATTTTCCTTAAAAATTTCTTAGTCCTGTTCTATGTCATAAGTAGCGATCCGGGTTTATTAATTCGGGGCGTTACAATATGGTATCAGAGACATTAAGTTAAACTGTTCAAAAGATTACTCATCAGTGCCAATCGTTGCATGGAAGTACTTCAACAACTGTAAGTGTTTATGTTAACCTTAGCTATTAGATATTTATGAGAGCAATTAACCTTGTCCAGGAATATAACAAAATGGCTAGACGACCAGGAAGACCAAGGGTACCGAGAGAGATGCCAAATTTGAGAAGTGAGGAAGATCCTAGCGTAATTAGGCAGCTGGCAGATTTGGTGCGTCAGCAAACAGACTTAGTGCGTCAGCAGTCCGATGAGTTAGGTGTGCTGTTGAACCGAGAAGTACAAGGAAGTACAAACTTGAGTTCCAGCAGTGAGCATTCAGGAGACCGATTTCGGAGGCTACAGCCGCCCACATTTGATGGAAAGTCGTCCAATCCAATTATTGCTGAGGAATGGCTTAGGAAAATCGAGAGCATGTTCAGATGTGCCAACGTCGGGGAAGGAGACAAAGTCACTCTGGCAACGTTCCATTTGGCTGGGGAATCTCAACTTTGGTGGGAAAACATAGAGACCACCACTGATGTTCTGGCTATGTCATGGTCACAGTTCAATGAGATTTTCTATGAGAAATATTTTAACAGCACAGTCCAGGCTGCAAAGAAGGTAGAGTTTCTGAACTTGAAACAGACAGGGTCTGTGGCTGAGTACAGTAGGCAATTTGAGTCCCTGTCTAGGTTTGCTGGACATTTTGTTCATAAGAATGAAGATAAGATGTTTCAGTTTGTACATGGACTGAAGTCGGAAATTTACAGAGGAGTCAAATTTTGTGGTATTAAAGGGTTGTTATTCAGTAAAGTTGTGTCCACAGCATTGGAAGTAGAAGAAGCTGAAATGAAATGTTCTGAACCAAAGGAAGCCCCGCGAAAGTGCATCCAGCCTCAACAGCAGAGATGAATGAATAGGCCTAGTGAAGGCCAGAGTAGCCAAGGAGCAGGAAGGAAAGTACCGGATACCAGGAAGTTTCCCTAGTGCCAGAAATGTTTGAAGAGTCACCTGGGCGAGTGTAGATTTGGGACGGGTAAGTGTTTCAACTGTGAGGAGGTTGGACACACGTACAGAGATTGCCCGAAGCCTAGAATCACCCGATGCTTCAACTGTAACAAGGTTGGCCATATCAACAGGGATTGCCCAGCCTTAAAGAATGGCCCTGCTATGTTGAAACTGAGGATATTCTCCATGATGGAGTCGGGTGATGAAGACCAACCTGCTGTGGTGTCAGGTACCATATTGATCAACTCTGTGCCTGCTTTTACTTTAATAGATTATGGTGCGACACATTCCTTTATAGCATCTGCGTTTGCTGTTAAGTTAGATGTACAGTTTACCCCTTCTATGCATATGTTTAATGTTGCATTACCCTCTGGGGAACGCATGCACTCTAACCAAGTGATGATTGACAGTGATTGTTAGTATGGAACGTGAGTCTACCAGCTGATCTTATTATTATGGATATAATGGGATTTGATGTAATCCTGGGAATGGATTGGTTGTTTATGTAGCACCTGGCTCTATTAAACCAAATTTAATTGCCAATTATAATGTGTTAATTTTATGGAAGAATTGAGGGAGAAAGTGATTAGGTTAGTTAATAACTATGTAAGGACAAAAGGGTAATTAACAATTTTATAAATGGATAACGTATTTAATGGAAGGTTTAATGAGGTTTAGCGGCCACTGTTTCCCTCATTTTTCTTCTCGGTATTCAGCTCAAGCACAGCAGAGCTCCAGGCGATTTCCCTCTCCGATCCTCATTCCTCAAACTAGGTGAGCAGGTTTTCCAGAGTAGTTGAAACCGAACGATTTCCAGGAGACCAGGTAAGTAGAGTATGCATGTGCCTTCGGACCTACATCACAAAACAGTAGGGTTATGCATATTGAGAATGATTTTGTATGTCACGCATCATGTTTTTGAAAGATTACGAAAATGAATTTCCATGTAAGAATAGTGAAGTATGAACTGTATGTGACAGACAAACTATTAAGGGAACTAATCCGCCCCTTAATCGAGTAGAGGATGTATGATATTGGGAGAATTGATCTCACTCCCAAGGGAACAGAGGGATCAGTTCTGCTATTAAGGAAACTAATCCGCCCCTTAATCGAGTAGAGGATGTATGACCTTGGGAAAATTGATCCACTTCCCAAGGGAACCGAGGGATCAGATCAGCTTATGAACGTATGTGAATGCAACTGAGATGAGAAAGTAGAAATTGCATGTTTAGGAATTTATGTTTCAGCATTTCATCCCATTACTGCTTTACTTACTTAGCATTAGGCTAATAGATGAGTTTTGTGATGTAGGTGGAGAAGTTACAGCAGGTGAGCCTTCTGAGTTCATTGAATGATAGGCTGGTTGGGGGAGCACACTCATGCCACGGACCTGGTATTTGATGAGGAAGTTTCACTGATGTCTGTTGGAGTAAAGGTGAAGTTGACAACGTTTTGATTTGAATAGGTTGAGTCCTCATGACAGTAGTTGTTTCAATGTTTTGAAAATGTTTTGAATTTTTCTGATAATGGTATTCTGCTGAGATTTGACGATGGCACTTGCTGGATTGTTTTAAGTAATGCATTTGTTAGAATGGTATTTGAATGATTTCAGTAATGTGAGTAATTTCATTTCTGTAATTAGAGTTGTGTTTGCGTAGCATGGAGTAGTTGAGTTGTTGTTCTGTCGTCTATCGGAAGATATAAGTAGGATTTTTGTCGTTTTGCGGCCGGTGGATATAGAGTAAAGTCGATCGGATGAGGAAATTATCCGGCTGACGTCACCGGTGGATAAAGAGTAAAGTCGATCGGATGAGGAAATCATCCGGCTGACGTCACCGGTGGATATAGAGTAAAGTCGATCGGATGAGGAAATCATCTGGCTGACGTCACCGGTGGATATGGAGTAAAGTCGATCGGATGAGGAAATCAACCGGCCGACGTCACCGGTAGATGTAGGATGTATCTTGTCGTTTTGTGACCGGATGATGTAGCCGAAACTTTGTCGTTTTGTGACCGGATGATGTAGTCGAAACTTTGTCGTTTTGTTATCAGGGAAAAGCCTTCTGTTTTCTACGTCAGTTCCTTCCGGTTGACTTCGTTCTTCGGATGATGTGTTTGACTTTCATAAATTTCAAGTATTTCACGCCTAAACTTTCATCCCTTCCGGTTGAATTATTTTCTTAATATTTTATGTGATCATTCAAACACTGTTACACAGTTTTGCTCAACTCTATTTTGCTCAAAGATTTCCGCTGCAAGTTTTCATGTTTTATCAAACGTTAAAATTTGAATTTCGAAGGAAGTTTAAATTTCGGTCCAAGTTTTTTTTTTGTAATATCCGAGTTTACGAGTAACAAACTAGGTTCAGAAAACTCGGGGCGTTACAGTATGGTATCAGAGATATTCAGTTAAACTGTTCAAAAGATTACTCATCAGTGCCAATCGTTGCATGGGGGTACTCCAACAACTGTAAGTGTTTACCTTAACCTTAGCTACTAGGTATTTAAGAGTATAATTAACCTTGTGCAGGAATATAGCAAATGTCTAGACGACCAGGAAGACCAAGGTTACCAAGGGAGATACCAAGTCCGAGGCGGGAGGAGGACTCTAGTGTAATTAGGCAGCTGACAGAATTGATGCGTCAGCAGACTGATATAGTACGTCAACAGTCTGACCAATTAGGAGTGCTGTTGAGCCGGGAGACACAAGGGAGTGCCAACTCGGGTTCTAGCAGTGAACATTCTGGAGATAGATTCCGGAGACTGAGACCACCCACATTCGATGGTCAGTCAACTGATCCAGTTATTGCTGAGGGATGGCTTAGAAAAATTGAGAGTATGTTTAGGTGTGCCAATATTGGAGAAGAGGACAAAGTCACGTTGGCCACGTTCCATTTGGCTGGTGAAGCTCAACTCTGGTGGGAAACAGTTGAAACCACCACTGACATTCTGACTATGACTTGGTCACAGTTTAAGGACATCTTTTATGAGAAATATTTTAACAGCATGGTCCAAACCGCAAAGAAGTTGGAGTTTCTGAATTTGAAGCAGACAGGGTCGGTGGCAGAGTACAGTAGGCAATTTGAGTCCTTGTCCAGGTTTGCTGGACATTTTGCTCATAAGGACGAGGATAAGGTGTTCAAATTTGTGCATGGACTGAAGCCGGAGATTTATCGAGGAGTCAAATTATGTGGCATTAAAGGTTTAATGTTCAGTGAAGTTGTGTCCACTGCTCTGGAAGTGGAAGAAGCTGAAGGGAAGTGTGCTAGACCAAAGGAGGTTTCGCAAAAGTGTATCCAGCCACACCATCAGAGGGGAGAGAAGAGGCCAAGTGAAGGCCAAAGTAACCAAGGATCTGGAAAGAGGGTACTGAATACCCAGAAGTTTCTTCAATGCCCGAAATGTTCAAAGAATCACTCGGGTGAGTGTAGATTTGGATCGGGTAAGTGTTTTAACTGTGAAGAGGTTGGACATTTGTACAAGGATTGCCCAAAGCCCCGGATCGTTCGATGTTTCCATTGCAACAAGGTTGGCCATGTCAACAGAGACTGCCCAGCTTTGAAGGGTGGCCCTGCCAGGATTAAGCCAAGAATATTCTCCATGATGGAGTCAGGTGGTAAGGACCAGCCTGCTGTAGTGTCAGGTACTATATTGATTAACTCTGTACCTGCTTTTACTTTGATAGATTCAGGTGCAACTCATTCTTTTATAGCCTCTACATTTGCTGATAAGTTAGATGTACGGTTTACTCCTTCTGAGCATGTGTATAACGTAGCATTACCTTCTGGTGAACACATGCACTCTAGTCAAATGATGCCTGATAGTGTGGTGTTAATAGGGAACATGAATTTGCCTGCTGATCTTATTGTTATAGACATAATGGGATTTGATGTGATCCTAGGAATGGATTGGTTGTTTAAGCATTATGCCACTATAGATTGTAGAACTGGAATAGTTAGTTTTCACCCCCTAATGGTTTAAACCATACTTTCCAAGCCCTGAAGAAGAGCAAGGAAATGACTGTATTGACTTCTGTTAGTTGTAGACCCTCCCCTTGCAGAGAATATTTGTGCTTTATGGCCAGTGTTTTGGACACACAAACTGTAGAAAAATCGAACCCCAAGGATGTTTTAGTTGTCCAAAATTTTCCAGAAGTATTTCTAGATGACCTTCCCGGTTTGCCACTGGATAGGGAAATTGAATTCGTGGTAGATGTTTACCCCGGCGCTGAGCCAGTATCTAAGAATCCATATAGACTAGCACCAACAGAACTTAAAGAGTTGAAGAAACAGTTAGAGGACTTGTTGGAAAAGGGGTTCATACGCCCTAGTTTTTCACCATAGGGTGCACCTGTCCTTTTTGTCAAAAAGAAGGATGGATCAATGCGTATGTGCATAGACTATAGAGAATTGAATAAGCTAACTGTCAAGAACAAGTATCCACTACCGAGGATCGATGATTTATTTGATCAGCTTAAGGGTGCAAGAGTTTTCTCAAAAATTAACCTTAGGTCCGGTTATTACCAGTTGAAGGTTAAATCTGAAGATATCCCAAAGACTGCCTTTCGCACATGGTATGGGTGTAACACCCGACATTTCGGCCAGGTGATTTTCTGACCATTTTCATCGTCACCCTCTTATTTAACCTTTATGATTTAAATCTAATGTTAAGATAAAATTATTACAAGTTGAGTAAAACTAGGTTGGGTGGCAGTTTTGTAATTAAAATTGATGGATTAGGTATAAATAGGAAATGGAAACCTTAAACCTCATTTATTACCACTGTAGCCGACATTCCCTCTCGGCGATTCCTTCTTTCCCAAGTTCTTGCTCTCGGCTACCAGAACTTCCCTTACCGACGGCTGATTTCGAGCTTGCTCTTCTCTGCAAATCCACACCCGAGGTGAAGAAGTTTAAAGGAAAGAAGCTCGGATTGCTAAGGAATCCAGGTAAGTGAATGTGTTAAGATTTCCGGCCACTAGGGCCCTACACCGCAAGGGTATTAGGAAATCACTGAGATGTTAGCTTATTGACTATGATTTGTTATTTCCACGATATGAGAAGTTGTGTAAGTAAATGTAAAGTTACAGGATGTTTTACTTGTCCTCATGATATGACTTTTCTCTATGAACTTTATGTCTATGCACTGTGTTCCTGTTATGATTAAGTTGAGAATATGAAAAGCAAATGTAACCAAGATTAAGTGCAGAGCGGGGAAAGACTATGTTATGTATGACTCGCGAATTCTCCCACTGGTGGAGGCCGAGTTAATGATATGTATGACTCGCGAAATCTCCCACTGGTGGAGGCCGAGTTAATGATATGTATGGCTCGCGAATTCTCCCACTGGGGAGGCCGAGTGATGTATCATGATTGCCGCGATAGGCAAATGATTATGTATGACTGCCGCGATAGGCAAATGACTATGTACCCCTGTCTTCCTCCCTCGTCTCCTGCCTTAATACATGTCATGTAAATGATAAAGATGAACACGAATGATGAATGGTTTATGAACTTATGTCTCTTTAAATTGTGTACCCATGTATATCTGTCAGCATGCATTCCTTACTAAGCATTAGGCTTATAGTTAAACCTTATGGTGTAGGTGAAGAAGGCTCAGGTGAGGATGTTATGTTCAAAGAGGATGCTTAAGGCTGGTTGCTGGAGGATGCTCAAGGTGACAGTGCGGGACTGGAGAGGCGATTTATGACCCCTGGTTAAGACTCTTATGTTACAGTATGTTAAAGAATATGGTAGTTTAAGTAGGATGAGATTATTTTAAAACGTTGAGCTTTGAAACTGTCTAGTGGATCACTGAGTCAGGGAATGATTATATAGATTTATAAATGGTCTGTTGCTTAAGTCTTCCGCTATATGCATTTTGAATGAGTTGTGTTTTCTTTCTGTTGGAAGGAGTTATTTGATGATTTAGAGTTCTCTACCGTAAGACGGAAGCTGGAAGAGGTAGTCTTCCGGCTGACGTCATCGGCAGATGCCGAAAGAATAGTTGTTGATGGTTTAGTCTTCCGGCTGACGTCATCGGCAGATGCCGAAAGAATAGTTGTTGATGGTTTAGTCTTCCGGCTGACGTCATCGGCAGATGCCGAAGGGTAATTGTTTGACGGTTTAGTCTTCCGGCTGACGTCATCGGCAGATGCCGAAGGGTAGTTGTTTGATGGTTTAGTCTTCCGGATGACGTCACCGGAAGATGTAAAATGTGTTTTGTCGATTAGCGACCGGAAGATGTAAAATGTGTTTGTCGATTAGCGACCGGAAGATGTAAAATGTGTTTTGTCGATTAGCGACCGGAAGATGTAAAGTGTGTTTTGTCGTCTAGCGACCGGATGATATTTTAAATTAGCACGCGAGGTCCACGTGCCCACCGGAAGATGTCTTCTTTTAGGCGATGTTAAGCGAGTCACGCGTAATGCACGTGATGACCGGACGACTAAATTACTGAGGGTTGTCAACGCATGCAACCCATGCAAACCCGAGTGGTATTAAGTTAAGAGATAGTAAGTGAATGTAATATTAGTAAAAGTCAAGCAAACGATTAATGAAAGAATATGAACACGTGACGGCTCCTGGCCGGGGTCGTTACAATTGTGGTATCAGAGCAAAACCAGGTTCTAAAACCGATTCTGCAGACTGCCTCCCAGCACTGACTGTCACTTGAGCACACCTCAGCAACTGTAAGTGTTTATGATTTCATGTATGTCATTAAGTTAAGTTATGCCTGTAATGATTTGTCTAGGAATCCCAAGATGGTTAGAGGTCAACAGAGAGAGGCCAATGAGGATAGCAATGCTATTGCTCAGTTGACTGAGTTGGTCATGCGCCAATCTCACCAGATAGAACGACTGATGACAGCTAGAGAAGAACAAGGCAACTCCAGTACTAACGCAACTCATGATTATGGGGGTGAGCGCTTCCACCGGCTTCGACTCCCGGTGTTTAATGGGTATGTTTCAGATCCTGTCCATGCTGAGGAGTGGATCCGAAAGATTGAAGATATGTTTAAGTATGCAAAGGTTGACGAAGGGGATAAGGTCACCTATGTTGTCTTTCATTTGGAGTTAAGTGCAAGGCATTGGTGGGACTCGATCCAGAGCACCACTAATGCCGAAGCTATGACCTGGGGGATGTTCAAGACTGCCTTCTTTGACAAGTACTTTAATAGGACTGTTCGGGCCAACAAGAAGAAGGAGTTCATGAATCTACGACAAACTGGCTCTGTGACGGATTATATATGTGAATTTGATGCTTTATCACGGTTTGCTCCCCGTATGACTAAGGATGAGGAAGATAAGATTTACCAGTTTGTTCAAGGACTGAAGCCAAGTCTGTACATGAAAGTGAAGACTGCCGGGATACATAATGTACCTTATGGTGAAGTGACGGCTAAGGCCTTGGAGCTAGAAGAGGCAGAAATGACAGCATATGCACAGCGCGAACAGCCAAAGAAACTCATGAAGGACACTCAGCCGCCACCACGTCAGAACAAAGGTTGGCAGCCACGACAGAACAGGGGACCACAGCAACAACAGCATGGAATGAAGAGGCCCCTCAACCAGAATGATGACCAGGGAAAAGGAAAGAGACCTCTAGCGCCTCTATGCCCTACATGTCAGAGGAACCACCCTGGTGAGTGCAAGCCGCTTTCTGGCCGGTGTTTCAGGTGTGATAAGACCGGACACATGGTCAGAGATTGTCCCATGCCGCCAGACCCGAACCGTGCAAGGGTTGTACCCAGAGTGTATGCGTTGATGGAAGATGAGGGAGCTGATCAACATACAGTCATATCAGGTACCATCATGATCTGTGGTTTTGCTGCTTATACACTCATATATACAGGGGCCACACACTCGTTTATATCAACCTTGTTTGTATGCAAACATAACATAGGACCCTTACCAGCTGAAAGGTCATATAGTGTTGTGTTGCCATCAGGGAAGTCCCTACATTCAGAACAGATTGTTAAGGGTGACGTCGTGTCCTTAGGGAATAAGGATCTCTATGCGGAGTTAATTGTCATTGACATGAAAGGGTATGAGGTGATATTAGGGATGGATTGGTTATTTAGACATCATGCCACGATAAGTTGTAGATCTGGAATAGTTGATTTTAGACCCCAAAATGATAATCATTATTCCTTCCAAGCTATTCCTAAAATAAGTAAGATACCAATTATATCCTCACTAGAAATATACCGAATGCTGAGATGTGGTTGTGAGAGCTACCTGGCTAGTGTAATAGATGGTCGGGTGAAGAATAAAATTGAGCTACAGGATATTCCTATAGTCCGAGAGTTTCCCGAGGCATTCTTAGATGACTTACCGGGTATACCACCTGATAGGGAAATAGAATTTGTGATTGATACATACCCCGAGGCATCACCTGTATCCAAGAATCCTTACCGTATGGCACCTGTTGAGTTGAAAGAATTGAAGGTCCAACTGCAGGAATTGGTTGACAAGGGATTTATTCGCCCCAGTAGTTCTCCTTGGGGTGCACCAGTTTTATTTGTAAGGAAGAAGGATGGTTCTCTTAGAATGTGCATAGACTACAGGGAACTAAATAAGTTGACAATCAAGAATAGGTACCCCTTACCCAGGATTGATGATTTGTTTGACCAATTGCAAGGAGCTAAGGTGTTTTCAAAGATAGATTTACGTTCGGGTTATTACCAACTGAAGGTTAAAGAAGGAGATATACCAAAGACAGCCTTCAGAACCCGCTATGGACATTATGAATTCTTAGTCATGTCGTTTGGATTGACAAACGCCCCTGCAGCTTTCATGGATCTAATGAACCGTGTGTTTCGTGAGTATTTGGATAAGTTTGTGATTGTGTTCATAGATGATATCTTGATATACTCTCGAACTGTGGCTGACCATGAAGAACATTTGAAAGTAGTTTTGATGACATTGAAGGAGCATCAACTTTACGCCAAGCTGTCTAAGTGTGAGTTTTGGTTAGATAAGGTTAATTTCTTTGGCCATGTAGTTTCTGCTAATGGCATATCTGTGGACCCAACCAAAATTCAGGCAGTAAAGGATTGACCTCAACCTAAGAATGCCAGTGAAGTCCGCAGCTTCCTTGGATTGGCAGACTATTACAGAAAGTTCATCAAGGGATTTTCTATGATAGCTAAACCCCTGACGAGCTTGACAAAGAAGGACATTAAGTATTCTTGGACTGAAGCCTGTGAAGATAGCTTCCAGACGTTAAAACTGAAGTTAACAACAGCCCCTGTATTGACCCTCCCAACCGAAGAAGGAAAATTTAGTGTTTACTGTGATGCGTCTAAAGTTGGTTTAGGTTGTGTTTTGATGCAAGAGGGTAAAGTTATAGCGTATGCTTCTAGGCAGCTAAAAAGTTACGAGCAAAATTACCCCACTCATGATCTAGAATTAGCTGCTGTTGTTTTTGCCTTGAAGATTTGGAGGCACTATTTATATGGACAGCAATGTGAGGTGTTTTCTGACCATAAAAGTCTAAAGTACCTCTTCACGCAGAAGGAATTGAACATGAGACAGAGACGTTGGTTGGAATTTGTCAAGGACTACGATTTTGAGATCAAGTATCACCCCGGGAAGGCTAACTCTGTAGCCGATGCGTTGAGTAGGATGTCAACAACAATGCAGCCCGTGGTTTCAACCATGTCTATACCCTTAAGAACAGAAGTTCAGAAATTTGACTTGGAGATAGTTCCGGAGTTATCAGTCTTGCTCGCCGAGTTAACTATTCAACCAACAATTTTGGAAAAGATCAAGGATGCACAACAGAAGGATTCAGTGGAAAATATCAGCATGATGGATAAGTTGAAGGACACCACCTCCGAGTTCAGTCTCTCCAAGGATGGGATCCTGAGGTTTAGAAATCGGTGGTGCATTCCTAATGATGTGGAATTGCGTAAGTTGATCTTGGCTGAGGCGCACTCCTCTTCCTTTTCTGTACATCCTGGCTGCACCAAGATGTACCGAGACCTGAAGTTACTGTACTGGTGGCCTAACCTAAAAAGGGATGTTGCTAAGTATGTAGAGTCCTGTTTAGTATGCCAACAAGTCAAAGCCGAGCACCAACGTCCAGGAGGTACTCTTCAGCCGTTGCCTATTCCCGAATGGAAGTGGGAACATATAGCTATGGATTTTGTTGTAGGACTACCTAAGACGACAAAAGGGCATGATTGTATTTGGGTTGTGGTGGATAGACTGACGAAATCGGCCCATTTCTTACCTGTAAGGACCACCTATACGATGGACCAATTTGCTGATCTTTATGTTCAGGAAATTATTAGGTTGCATGGGATCCCTGTATCCATTGTCTCTGACCGTGACCCCAGGTTCACCTCTCGATTCTGGAAAAGTTTGCAAGGTACATTAGGTACAAAGTTATCTTTCAGCACAGCTTTTCACCCACAGACCGATGGCCAGTCAGAAAGGACGATTCAAATACTCGAAGATATGTTGAGAGCATGTGTACTTGACTTTCAGACAACTTGGAGCAGACAATTACCTCTAGTTGAGTTCTCCTACAATAACAGTTATCAGTCCACCATTGGTATGGCACCTTATGAAGCACTGTATGGTAGGAAATGTAGGTCACCCCTTTACTGGGACGAGGTTGGTGAAACAAAACTTCTTGGACCTGATATTCTGCAACAAATGTCAGATAAGATTGCCACTATTCGGAAAAGAATGATGACTGCACAAAGCCGGCAGAAGTGTTATGCAGATCAAAGGAGGAGGGAACTCGAGTTTTCAGTAGGAGATGAAGTATTCTTAAAGGTGTCACCATTTAAAGGAGTCTTAAGATTTGGCAAGAAGGGAAAACTTAATCCTAGATTTATTGGACCCTTCCCTGTCTTGGCAAAAGTCGGGAGTACAGCTTACAGACTGCAACTGCCCCCATCGTTGGATAAAGTTCATAATGTCTTCCATGTGTCAATGTTAAGGAAGTGCATGCGTGATCCGATGCAGGTCATCCAGCCATCGGATATTGGTTTAGAGCCGACACTAGAGTATGAGGAGAAACCGATACAGATACTGGAATATGCAGTCAAGACTCTGAGAAACAAAGAGATCCCATTGGTGAAAGTTTTATGGACAAATCACGGCATTGAAGAAGCCACATGGGAAAGACAGCAGGAGATGTTGGACAAATATCCTAAGTTATTTGCTTGAGCAATTTTCAAGGACGAAAATTTTGTTTAAGGAGGGGTGGATGTAACACCCGACATTTCGGCCAGGTGATTTTCTGACCATTTTCATCGTCACCCTCTTATTTAACCTTTATGATTTAAATCTAATGTTAAGATAAAATTATTACAAGTTGAGTAAAACTAGGTTGGGTGGCAGTTTTGTAATTAAAATTGATGGATTAGGTATAAATAGGAAATGGAAACCTTAAACCTCATTTATTACCACTGTAGCCGACATTCCCTCTCGGCGATTCCTTCTTTCCCAAGTTCTTGCTCTCGGCTACCAGAACTTCCCTTACCGACGGCTGATTTCGAGCTTGCTCTTCTCTGCAAATCCACACCCGAGGTGAAGAAGTTTAAAGGAAAGAAGCTCGGATTGCTAAGGAATCCAGGTAAGTGAATGTGTTAAGATTTCCGGCCACTAGGGCCCTACACCGCAAGGGTATGAGGAAATCACTGAGATGTTAGCTTATTGACTATGATTTGTTATTTCCACGATATGAGAAGTTGTGTAAGTAAATGTAAAGTTACAGGATGTTTTACTTGTCCTCATGATATGACTTTTCTCTATGAACTTTATGTCTATGCACTGTGTTCCTGTTATGATTAAGTTGAGAATATGAAAAGCAAATGTAACCAAGATTAAGTGCAGAGCGGGGAAAGACTATGTTATGTATGACTCGCGAATTCTCCCACTGGTGGAGGCCGAGTTAATGATATGTATGACTCGCGAAATCTCCCACTGGTGGAGGCCGAGTTAATGATATGTATGGCTCGCGAATTCTCCCACTGGGGAGGCCGAGTGATGTATCATGATTGCCGCGATAGGCAAATGATTATGTATGACTGCCGCGATAGGCAAATGACTATGTACCCCTGTCTTCCTCTCTCGTCTCCTGCCTTAATACATGTCATGTAAATGATAAAGATGAACACGAATGATGAATGGTTTATGAACTTATGTCTCTTTAAATTGTGTACCCATGTATATCTGTCAGCATGCATTCCTTACTAAGCATTAGGCTTATCGTTAAACCTTATGGTGTAGGTGAAGAAGGTTCAGGTGAGGATGTTATGTTCAAAGAGGATGCTTAAGGCTGGTTGCTGGAGGATGCTCAAGGTGACAGTGCGGGACTGGAGAGGCGATTTATGACCCCTGGTTAAGACTCTTATGTTACAGTATGTTAAAGAATATGGTAGTTTAAGTAGGATGAGATTATTTTAAAACGTTGAGCTTTGAAACTGTCTAGTGGATCACTGAGTCAGGGAATGATTATATAGATTTATAAATGGTCTGTTGCTTAAGTCTTCCGCTATATGCATTTTGAATGAGTTGTGTTTTCTTTCTTTTGGAAGGAGTTATTTGATGATTTAGAGTTCTCTACCGTAAGACGGAAGCTGGAAGAGGTAGTCTTCCGGCTGACGTCATCGGCAAATGCCGAAAGAATAGTTGTTGATGGTTTAGTCTTCCGGCTGACGTCATCGGCAGATGCCGAAAGAATAGTTGTTGATGGTTTAGTCTTCCGGCTGACGTCATCGGCAGATGCCGAAGGGTAATTGTTTGATGGTTTAGTCTTCCGGCTGACGTCATCGGCAGATGCCGAAGGGTAGTTGTTTGATGGTTTAGTCTTCCGGATGACGTCACCGGAAGATGTAAAATGTGTTTTGTCGATTAGCGACCGGAAGATGTAAAATGTGTTTTGTCGATTAGCGACCGGAAGATGTAAAATATGTTTTGTCGATTAGCGACCGGAAGATGTAAAGTGTGTTTTGTCGTCTAGCGACCGGATGATATTTTAAATTAGCACGCGAGGCCCACGTGCCCACCGGAAGATGTCTTCTTTTAGGCAATGTTAAGCGAGTCACGCGTAATGCACGTGATGACCAGACGACTAAATTACTGAGGGTTGTCAACGCATGCAACCCATGCAAACCCGAGTGGTATTAAGTTAAGAGAATTGAGGGCACCTCCTCTTTTCCCGAAATTGTCAGGAAGCCAATGACCGAGTCTAGTCGCTCGACTCTGTGAAGGTTGAGCCGACGAGGCGTGGGAAGTCGGGCACGAGAGGGTTCGTCTTCCTTAATGGTTCTGCGTCTCTATTACCAGTTTAGAAAAAAAAAAAGTATATGTAAAATGTGAAAGTCTGTTGAGAGATAGTAAGTGAATGTAATATTAGTAAAAGTCAAGCAAACGATTAATGAAAGAATATGAACACGTGACGGCTCCTGGCCGGGGTCGTTAGAATAGGCATTATGAGTTTTTGGTTATGTCTTTTGGTTTGACAAATGCGCCAGCAGCCTTCATGGATCTCATGAATAGGGTGTTTCGCGAGTATTTGGACAAGTTTGTCATTGTATTCATAGATGACATTTTAATCTATTCTAGAACTAAGGACGAGCAAGCAGGACACCTAAGCTTGGTGTTAGGATTGCTGAGGCAGCACCAACTTTATGCCAAATTTTCTAAGTGTGAGTTTTGGTTGGACAGAGTTCACTTTTTAGGACATGTCATCTCTGGAGATGGGATATCTGTTGACCCAGCTAAGGTTCAAGCTGTTAAGGAATGGCCCCAACCGAAGAATGCTTCCGATATCAGGAGTTTTCTTAAGTTAGCAGGATATTATAGGAAATTCATCGAGGGATTTTCAAAGATTGCCACACCCCTTACTATGTTGACAAGGAAAAATGTGAAGTATAATTGGACTGATAAATGTGAATCTAGTTTCCAGACCTTAAAGCAAAAACTGACCAATGCCCCAATTTTAACTCTTCCTGTCGAAAATGGTAAATTCAGTATTTATTATGATGCTTCCAAGGTTGGACTTGGTAGTGTTTTGATGCAAGATGGAAAGGTTATAGCTTATGCCTCTAGGCAGTTAAAAGTACACGAAAAGAATTACCCCACACATGACTTAGAATTAGCTGCTGTGGTTTTTGCATTAAAGATTTGGAGGCACTACCTGTATGGACAAGTTTGTGAGATATTTTCGGATTATAAAAGTCTGAAATACATTTTCACGCAGAAAGAACTGAATATGAGGCAACGTAGGTGGTTAGAGTTTGTCAAAGATTATGATTTTGAGATTAAGTACCACCCTAGCAAGGCGAATGTTGTGGCTGATGCTTTGAGTAGAGTGACTCCTTCAGTCTCTACATTGATTTTAAACATACCAATAGCCTTAGAGACAAAATTTCAAAGATTTAACCTGGAAGCTATATCTAGTGTGTCAGCCATGCTTTCGGCCATGTCCTTGAGGCCCACTATTTTGGAGAAAATAAAGGAAGTTCAAATGAATGACGCTGAATGTAATAAGTATAAGTTGTGCATAGATTCTACTGACAAGTTGGATTTCAACTGCTCAGCTGATGGAATTCTCAAGTTTCGAAGTAGATGGTTTGTTCCGGCTGATACTGAACTTAGAAAGGAAATCCTATCTGAGGCACATTCCTCCAGATTTTCAGTTCATCCTGGAGGTACGAAAATGTACAGAGATCTCAAGCAACATTATTGGTGGCCAGGTATGAGGAGATGTGTGGCAGAGTACGTGGAGTCATGTCTGGTCTGCCAGCAAGTCAAAGCTGAACATCAGAGGCCTGCTGGAACATTACAACCCTTACCAGTTCCCGAATGGAAATGGGAACAAATAACTATGGATTTTGTTATAGGATTACCTAGAACAACAAAAGGTCAAGATGCAATTTGGGTAGTAGTTGATCGTTTAACCAAATCAGCTCACTTTCTGCCAATAAAGATAACATACTCGATGGATCAATTGGCTGAGTTGTATGTGCACGAGGTTGTTAGACTGCATGGAGTCCCAAGCACCATAGTTTCAGACCGAGACTCCAGATTTACATCTAAGTTTTGGAAATGTATGCACAAGGCTATGGGAACACAGCTTAGTTTTAGCACAGCCTTTCATCCTCAAACTGATGGACAATCCGAGAGAACTATCCAAACGTTGGAGGATATGCTTCGTGCATGTGTGCTGGAATTTCAGGGTTCTTGGAGTAAGTATATACCATTGATTGAATTCTCTTATAATAACAGTTTTCAAGCAACAATAGGCATGGCACCATACGAGGCATTATATGGGCGTAAGTGCAGATCTCCATTATATTGGGATGAAGTTGGAGACACAGTTGATTGGTCCTGACATTGTGCAGCAGACAGTGGAAAAGATTGCTCTTATCCGACAGAGGATCTTAACAGCTCAAAGCCGGCAGAAAAGCTATGCAGACAAAAGACGAAGAGAATTAGAATTTGATGTCGGTAATGAGGTTTTCCTTAAGGTGTCGCCTTTCAAGGGAGTTGTGAGATTTGGGAAAAGAGGCAAGTTGAACCCCAGATATATTGGACCTTTTCAAATCGTGAAGAGAATTGGGAAGTCAGCATATCAACTTCAGTTACCAGCCTCTCTGGAGGGAATTCATAATGTGTTTCATGTTTCCATGCTAAAGAAATGTGTTAGAGATCCTTCACAGATTATAGAACAGCAGAGTATCGAAGTCCTTCCTACTCTTGCATTTGAGGAGAAACCAGTAAGAATCTTAGATTATGCAGTGAAGGTATTACGCAACAAAGAAGTTCCACTGGTAAAGGTCTTATGGCACAACCAGAATATTGAGGAGACAACTTGGGAGCGCCAGCAAGACATGATGGACCAATATCCGGAATTATTCAGGTACTAAATTTTGAGGACAAAATTCTTTTAAGGAGGGTAGATTGTAGCACCCGGCTCTATTAAACCAAATTTAATTGCCAATTATAATGTGTTAATTTTATGGAAGAATTGAGGGAGAAAGTGATTAGGTTAGTTAATAACTATGTAAGGACAAAAGGGTAATTAGCAATTTTATAAATGGATAACGTATTTAATGGAGGGTTTAATGAGGTTTAGCCGCCACTGTTTCCCTCATTTTCCTTCTCGGTATTCAGCTCAAGCACAGCAGAGCTCCAGGCGATTTCCCTCTCCGATCCTCATTCCTCAAACTAGGTGAGCAGGGTTTCCAGAGTAGTTGAAACTTAACGATTTCCAGGAGACCAGGTAAGTAAAGTATGCATGTGCCTTCGGACCTACATCACAAAACAGTAGGGTTATGCATATTGAGAATGATTTTGTATGTCACGCATCATGTTTTTGAAAGATTATGAAAATGAATTTCCATGTAAGAATAGTGAAGTATGAACTGTATGTGACAGACAAACTATTAAGGGAACTAATCCGCCCCTTAATCGAGTAGAGGATGTATGACATTGGGAGAATTGATCCCACTCCCAAGGGAACAGAGGGATCAGTTCAGCTATTAAGGGAACTAATCCGCCCCTTAATCGAGTAGAGGATGTATGACCTTGGGAAAATTGATCCACTTCCCAAGAGAACCGAGGGATCAGATCAGCTTATGAACGTATGTGAATGCAACTGAGATGAGAAAGTAGAAATTGCATGTTTAGGAATTTATGTTTCAGCATTTCATCCCATTACTGCTTTACTTAGTTAGCATTAGGCTAATAGATGAGTTTTGTGATGTAGGTGGAGAAGTTACAGCAGGTGAGCCTTCTGAGTTCATTGAAGGATAGGCTGGTTGGGGGAGCACACTCATGCCACGGATCTGGTATTTGATGAGGCAGTTTAACTGATGTCTGTTGGAGTAAAGGTGAAGTTGACAACGTTTTGATTTGAATAGGTTGAGTCCTCATGACAGTAGTTGTTTCAATGTTTTGAATTTTTCTGATAATGGTATTCTGCTGAGATTTGACGATGGCACTTGCTGGATTGTTTTAAGTAATGCATTTGTTAGAATGGTATTTGAATGATTTCAGTAATGTGAGTAATTTCATTTCTGTAATTAGAGTTGTGTTTGCGTAGCATGGAGTAGTTGAGTTGTTGTTCTGTCGTCTATCGGAAGATATAAGTAGGATTTTTGTCGTTTTGCGGCCGGTGGATATAGAGTAAAGTCGATCGGATGAGGAAATTATCCAGCTGACGTCACCGGTGGATAAAGAGTAAAGTCGATCGGATGAGGAAATCATCCGGCTGACGTCACCGGTGGATATAGAGTAAAGTCGATCGGATGAGGAAATCATCTGGCTGACGTCACCGGTGGATATGGAGTAAAGTCGATCGGATGAGGAAATCAACCGGCCGACGTCACCGGTAGATGTAGGATGTATCTTGTCGTTTTGTGACCGGATGATGTAGCCGAAACTTTGTCGTTTTGTGACCGGATGATGTAGTCGAAACTTTGTCGTTTTGTTATCAGGGAAAAGCCTTCTGTTTTCTACGTCAGTTCCTTCCGGTTGACTTCGTTCTTCGGATGATGTGTTTGACTTTCATAAATTTCAAGTATTTCACGCCTAAACTTTCATCCCTTCCGGTTGAATTATTTTCTTAATATTTTATGTGATCATTCAAACACTGTTACACAGTTTTGCTCAACTCTATTTTGCTCAAAGATTTCCGCTGCAAGTTTTCATGTTTTATCAAACGTTAAAATTTGAATTTCGAAGGAAGTTTAAATTTCGGTCCAAGTTTTTTTTTTGTAATATCCGAGTTTACGAGTAACAAACTGGGTTCAGAAAACTCGGGCCGTTACAGTTTAAGCACTATGCCACAATAGATTGTAGGACTGGAATAGTTAGCTTCCAATCCCCTGGTGGTCTGAACCATATCTTTCAAGCTTTGAAGAAGAGTAAGGAAATGTCTGTTATGACCTCTGTCAATGCTAGACCTTCCCCATGCGGGAGTATTTGTGCTTTTTGGCCAGTGTTTTAGACACATAATTAGTAGGAAAACCAAGCCCTCAAAATGTCTTGATTGTCCAAGACTTTCCAGAAGTATTTCTAGATGACCTTCCTGGCTTGCCGCCAGATAGGGAGATTGAATTTGTTGTAGATGTTTACCCAGGCGCTGAGCCTGTATTTAAGAATCCCTATAGGTTAGCACCTACGAAGCTTAAGGAATTAAAGAACAAGTATCCATTGCCAAGGATTGATGATTTATTCGACCAGCTTAATGGCGCGCGAGTTTTCTCTAAGATTGACCTTAGGTCCGGTTATTACCAATTGAAAGTCAAATCAGAAGATATTCCTAAGATTGCCTTTCGCACAAGGTATGGACATTATGAGTTTTTGGTTATGTCTTTTGGATTGACAAATGCACCAGCAGCATTCATGGATCTTACGAATAGGGTGTTTCATGAGTATTTGGATAAGTTTGTCATAGTATTTATTGATGATATACTAATCTATTCACGTACTAAGGAGGAGCATACAAGACATTTGAACTTGGTATTGGGAGTACTAAGGCAATATCAGCTTTATGCTAAGTTTTCCAAGTGTGAGTTTTGGTTGGACAGAGTTCACTTTCTTGGTCATGTGATCTCGGGTGATGGGATATCTGTTGATCCATCCAAGGTTCAAGCAGTTAAGGAATGGCCCCAACCGAAGAATGGCAGTGATATTCGGAGTTTCCTTGGATTGGCAGGATATTACAAGAAATTTATTGAAGGATTCTCGAAGATTGCAACACCTCTCACTCGGTTAACAAGGAAAAACATTAAGTATGCTTGGACAGAGGAATGTGAAATCAGTTTCCAGACTTTGAAACTGAAATTGACCAATGCCCCTATATTGACACTACCCGATGAGAATGGAAAGTTTAGCATTTATTGTGATGCTTCCAAAGTTGGTCTTGGTTGTGTGTTGATGCAAGATGGAAAAGTAATAGCCTATGCTTCTAGACAGTTGAAAACACACGAGAAGAATTACCCTACACACGACTTAGAGTTAGCTGCTATAGTTTTTGCACTAAAGATTTGGAGACATTACTTGTATGGACAGTCTTGTGAGATATTTTCGGACCATAAAAATCTGAAGTATATTTTCACACAGAAAGAATTAAATATGAGGCAACGTAGATGGTTAAAGTTTGTCAAGGACTATGACATTGAGATTAAATACCACCCCGGCAAGGCGAATGTAGTGGCTGATGCATTGAGTAGAGTGACGACTTCAGCTTCTGCATTGATTCTTAACATACTGTTAACCTTAGAGACTGAATTACAAGGATTTAACCTTGAGGTAGTATCCAGTGTGTCAGCTATGTTTTCTGCCATTTCCTTGAGGCCTACTATTTTGGAAAAAATAAAGGAAGTTCAGGTGGATGATGTGGAATGCGATAAGTATAGGTCATTCATGAATTCTACTGATAAGTTGGATTTTAACCATTCTGTTGATGGAATTCTCAAGTTTCGAAATAGATGGTTTGTTCCGGCCAATAAAGAACTTCGAGAAGAGATCCTTTCAGAAGCTCATTCTTCTAGATTCTCCATTCATCCTGGAAGTACAAAAATGTACAGAGACCTTAAGCAACATTATTGGTGGCCATGTATGAAAAGAAGTGTGGCATAGTATGTAGGATCGTGTCTTGTTTGCCAGCTGGTTAAAGCTGAACATCAGAGACTAGCAGGAACATTACAACCTTTGCCAGTTCCCGAATGGAAATGGGAGCAAATAACGATGGATTTTGTGGTAGGATTGCCTAGGACAACGAGATGACATGACGCAATTTGGGTCATTGTGGATCGTCTAACCAAATCTGCCCATTTTTCAGCCTATAAAGATAACATACTCGATGGATCAACTTGCTGAGTTGTATGTGCATGAGGTTGTTAGACTGCATGGAGTTCCAAGCACTATAGTTTCAGACCGAGGCTCTAGATTTACATCTAAGTTCTGGAAGAGTTTACACAAGGCTATGGGTACGCAGCTTAATTTCAGTACAACTTTTCACCCTCAAACAGATAGACAATCCGAGAGAACTATTCAGACCTTAGAAGATATGCTTCGTGCATGCATATTAGATTTTCAAGGATCTTGGAGTAAATATTTATCATTGGTGGAGTTCTCTTATAATAACAGTTTTCAGGCAACTATCAGTATGGCGCCGTATAAAGCATTGTATGGACGAAAATGTAGATCTCCCTTGTACTAGGATGAAGTTGGTGAAACACGTTTGATTGGTCCTGACATTGTGCAACAGACCGTGGAGAAGATTGCCCTCATCCGACAGAGAATCTTGGCAGCTCAGAGTCGACATAAGAGTTATGCTGATCGTAGACGAAAAGAATTGGAGTTTGAGGTAGGTAATGAAGTTTTTCTTAAGGTATCACCACTCAAAGGAGTTGTGAGATTTGGAAAAAGAGGCAAGTTGAACCCCAGGTATGTTGGACCTTTCTCGATCGTGAAGAGGATTGGAAAGACAGCATATGAGTTACAATTGCCAGCCTCTATGGAAGGGATTCACAATGTGTTCCATGTTTCGATGCTAAAGAAGTGCTTGAGGGATCCATCTCAGATTTTGGAACAGCAGAGTACTGAAGTTCATCCCACTCTTAATTATGTGGAGAAACCAGTAAGGATCCTAGACTATGCTGTGAAGGCGTTGCGCAACAAAGAAGTTCCACTGGTAAAAGTTTTATGGCATAACCAGAACATAGAGGAGACAACCTGGGAGCGCCAGCAGAATATGATGGACCAATATTTAGAATTATTCAGGTAACGAATTTTGAGGACAAAATTCTTTTAAGGAGGGTAGATTGTAACACCCGATTTCATTGAACCAATTTACTTAACCAACTTGTAGTGTACGTTTTATGGATAAAATTGAGAGAATTAGTGATTAGGTTAATAAATGACTAAGTAATGGCATAATGGTAAATAGAGGATTATAGTGATAACCTATTTAAGAAAAGAGGTTTTGTGATTAATGCACTGTAGCTGCCACTATTTTCCATACTTTCCCTCTCGATATTCAACTCAAGCTCAGCAGAGCTCTCCAGGCGATTCCCTCTCTGATTTTTCTCCAAACTAGGTGAGTCTACTTCGATTTCATGTTACATTGTAACTAGTGATGGTAGAGAGGAGTATAGATATGAGCTTTGGTGAATGTTGTAGGTGGGAGTTAGTTTCGATTTTCTGGTGAATCAAGAATGCACTATGTATAGAACTTCCAAACTAGATTCCTTAGATTTCTGGATAGATTAGAATGAGGTTTAGTAAAAATCTAATTGATATTTTGTTTATGACTTAGGTGAGCAAAACTTCCAAAGTAGTTTGAAACCGAGCATTTACAGGAAGCCAGGTAAGTGGAGTATGCATGTGCCTTCGGGCCTACATCTCAAAACAGTAGGATCATGTATGTTTGAATTTGTCTGTATGTCATGCATCATATTTTGAAAGAATACGAAAATGAATTTATATGTATTGGTATGGTGAGAAATGAACAGATTGCAACAGATAAACTATTAAGGGAATTAATCCGCCCCTTAACTTATGAAGGGATTTATGACTTTAAGAAGATTAATCCACTTCCCAATGGAATTGAAGGATCAGATAAACTATTAAGGGAACCAATCCGCCCCTTAACTTATAAAGGGATGTATGACTTTGGGAAAATTGATCCGACTCCCAATGGAACCGAGGGATCAGATCAGTGAAAGAATGTAAATACAACTGAGATGTGTTAGTAGAAACTGCATGATTAGGATTTATGTTCCAGCATTTCATTTCGTTATTGCTTTACTTACTTAGCATTAGGCTAATAGATGAGTTTTGTGATGTAGGTGAAGAAGTCTCAGAAGGTGTATTCTCTGAGCATGTTGAGGAATAGGCTGGTTGGGGGAGCGCATTCATGTCTCGACCTGGTGAACTGATGAGGCGGTTTAACTGATGTCAGTAGGTGTGAAAGTTAGTTGACAATGGTTCAGTTTAAGCATGCTGAGAATGTTGGTGGTAGTAGCAGTTTAATGTTTCTTTTATATATATGGTCTGGTGCTTTTCTAATGTGAAAATACGATTTGGTTTTAGTCGTAGTCTACTATTCTGGATTTTTGGAAATTGTGGATTATGTGGTTTTGAAGGATTTCAGTAAAATGCACTAGTTCTTTTAGTAGCCGGAGCTGTCCTTTATTTAGAGTGAAAATGGTTTGTATGCTGCTCTGTTGCCTATTGGTGAAAATTGGGTATTTCTGTCTATCGGTGGATGTAGTCCATCGGTAGATGTTAAAGTTTAGTCTATCGGTGGATGTAGTCCATCGGTAGATGTTGAAGTTTAGTCTATCGGTGGATGATGAGTTGTTCAATTTTTGAGTTAATGAGTCACGTGGGTTAGTTTGGTATAGTCACGTGGTTAGCGGAAGAAGGCGTTTATTTCTACTTCTACCGCTGAGTCTAAGTGGTTTCTGCTTTTTTCCGTTGGTATTGTTTAGCGGAAGATGTGAGTAGAATTTTGTTGTTTTGTGACCGGTGGATGTGAGGGTAGGCGTGAGTATTAGATTTTTGTCGTTTTGTGATCGGTGGATGTGAGCGTAGGAGTGAGTATTAGATTTTTGTCGTTTTGTGACCGGCGGATGCAAGTAGTTGACGGGTATGAGCGGTAGATGCTTGAAAGTCGACGTGTCTGTAGCACCCGGCTCTATTAAACTAAATTTATTTGCCAATTATAATGTGTTAATTTTATGGAAGAATTGAGGGAGAAAGTGATTAGGTTAGTTAATAACTATGTAAGGACAAAAGGGTAATTAGCAATTTTATAAATGGATAACGTATTTAATGGAGGGTTTAATGAGGTTTAGCCGCCACTGTTTCCCTCATTTTCCTTCTCGGTATTCAGCTCAAGCACAGCAGAGCTCCAGGCGATTTCCCTCTCCGATCCTCATTCCTCAAACTAGGTGAGTTTTCCATTTTATTTCTCGAGATTTTAGTGGCTAGATAGCAGAGATAGTGTAATGCGCGTATTTTGATAATACTGCGAGTGAGTTGAGTTCGATTTTAGTATTGAGCCGAGAGTGTATGATGATTAGAGATTTCAAACGAGCCCCTTAGGTTTCAGAACGATTTAGGATAAGGTTAGTGGTGATCTAATCGGTATTTTTTGCTTATGACGCTAGGTGAGCAGGGTTTCCAGAGTAGTTGAAACCGAACGATTTCCAGGAGACCAGGTAAGTAAAGTATGCATGTGCCTTCGGGCCTACATCACAAAACAGTAGGGTTATGCATATTGAGAATGATTTTGTATGTCACGCATCATGTTTTTGAAAGATTACGAAAATGAATTTCCATGTAAAAATAGTGAAGTATGAACTGTATGTGACAGACAAACTATTAAGGGAACTAATCCGCCCCTTAATCGAGTAGAGGATGTATGACATTGGGAGAATTGATCCCACTCCCAAGGGAACAGAGGGATCAGTTCAGCTATTAAGGGAACTAATCCGCCCCTTAATCGAGTAGAGGATGTATGACCTTGGGAAAATTGATCCACTTCCCAAGGGAACCGAGGGATCAGATCAGCTTATGAACGTATGTGAATGCAACTGAGATGAGAAAGTAGAAATTGCATGTTTAGGAATTTATGTTTCAGCATTTCATTCCATTACTGCTTTACTTAGTTAGCATTAGGCTAATAGATGAGTTTTGTGATGTAGGTGGAGAAGTTAC
Source organism: Begonia masoniana (assembly GCA_022432975.1). Lineage (NCBI taxonomy): Eukaryota > Viridiplantae > Streptophyta > Magnoliopsida > Cucurbitales > Begoniaceae > Begonia > Begonia masoniana. Next base: position 37,614,050 of record CM039507.1, read on the forward strand.
AGCAGGTGAGCCTTCTGAGTTCATTGAAGGATAGGCTGGTTGGGGGAGCACACTCATGTCACGGACCTGGTATTTGATGAGGCAGTTTAACTGATATCTGTTGGAGTAAAGGTGAAGTTGACAACGTTTTGATTTGAATAGGTTGAGTCCTCATGACAGTGGTTGTTTCAATGTTTTGAAAATGTTTTGAATTTTTCTGATAATGGTATTCTGTTGAGATTTGACGATGGCACTTGCTGGATTGTTTTAAGTAATGCATTTGTTAGAATGATATTTGAATGATTTCAGTAATGTGAGTAATTTCATTTCTGTAATTAGAGTTGTGTTTGCGTAGCATGGAGTAGTTGAGTTGTTGTTTTGTCGTCTATCGGAAGATGTAAGTAGGACTTTTGTCGTTTTGCGGCCGGTGGTTATAGAGTAAAGTCGATCGGATGAGGAAATCATCCGGCTGACGTCACCAGTGGATATAGAGTAAAGTCGATCGGATGAGGAAATCATCCGGCTGACGTCACCGGTGGATATAGAGTAAAGTCGATCGGATGAGGAAATCAACCGGCCGACGTCACCGGTAGATGTAGGATGTATCTTGTCGTTTTTGTGACCGGATGATGTAGTCGAAACTTTGTCGTTTTGTTATCAGGGAAAAGCCTTCTGTTTTCTACGTCAGTTCCTTCCGGTTGACTTCGTTCTTCGGATGATGTGTTTGACTTTCATAAATTTCAAGTATTTCATGCCTAAACTTTCATCCCTTCCGGTTGAATTATTTTCTTAATATTTTATGTGATCATTCAAACACTGTTACATAGTTTTGCTCAACTCTATTTTGCTCAAAGATTTCCGCTGCAAGTTTTCATGCTTTATCAAACGTTAAAATTTGAATTTCGAAGGAAGTTTAAATTTCGGTCCAAGTTTTTTTTTAGTAATATCCGAGTTTACGAGTAACAAACTGGGTTCAGAAAACTCGGGGCATTACAGTGTCGTTCGGCTGACGCGAGCGGTGGATGTTGGATGCAGAAGATGCCTTTTGTTTCTGCTTCTACCGCTGACACTGTTCGGTGGTAGATGTTGTTTGTATCCACTTCTTCCACTGATACTGTTCAGTTTCGTTTCTCTCAGCCAAACGTTTTAACATATTGTTTATTTCATAAATGTTGTTTATACAAAAAGTTTTCCGCTGCAAGATTTGAAGATTTAAAGACTTAATCTTTATCGTTGAGTGAAATTTTAAAATTTTCCTTAATAATTTCTTAGTCCTGTTCTATGTCATGAGTAGCGATCCGGGTTTATTAATTCGGGGCGTTACAGTTTCTTTTTAACCAAGTGGTTTGATATTCTTGATTCTCTTCAATAACAACAATTTCACTATTCTAGTTTATGTACCAAGTCCAAAACCAGTTAGTAAAAGTCATTACAGTTTGGTTGACTTCTAAATCAACATAAAATCGGTTTTTAATATACTCTAATTCAGTTTTATCATACCATTTAAAAAACCATTCCCTAAACATTTTGTTTTTAGGAGACATAAATTCGTTACTGATTATTTTTCTAATTTTTGAACCTTGAGAAAAATCCATAAACTAAGTTATTTGTTCAAAGAAACAAGTAATTTCTGATTCAAATAAGATTACTATAATTCGGGAAAGAATTCCATGAGGAACTATGCTGTTCAGATAAAGAAATAATACTGAATAAACATAAAACAAATTCATAATATCACGATGTTAATTCATGCTTGAATGAACTATGAAAACCAAAATCAATCTTAAACTCATATATTGATACCTTTGTAACTGTATAAATTAAAGCATCATTTAATTTTCCTCATCAACAAACCTTTTCTCAGTTTTCGAAAAGGATTCAAGATCATCTCATATTAACAAAGCAGATCAAAACACCCTTTAATATGTTCGAGTACTTTTCTCCAAACAGTGATTTATGAGACAACACGCCTAACGACTCACCCTGGTCTTAACGGCAAGCTCAACGCAATTAACGGAGATCCATACAAAAAAATATCAAAAGAGTTTTAATCTACTCAACTAATACTAAGGGACACCCAAAAACTTAACGTTACTTTTAAAAGATTTATTCACAAAGGAAATTAAAGGAGTTAAATTTACATAGTTAAGAAAAATCAAAAAATGTTTCTACGTTAAACTTAGAAATCATAAGTTCATTCATTCATGAATTAACTTACTGATCTAGCCAATCATTTGGCTCTGATACCAGAGAGAGGAAAGGATGAGAGAAATAGAGTAACAGCGGAATATAAAAAGAATATTTTATTTAACAAGAAAAAACTTACATAGAGAGAGAGGTGAGAGAGCAATGTACAAAGGGAAAGTGGATATCTAAGAGCTTCGGTTCTAAAAGCTTATCTATTCTTACGACAAACTTCTCTATATATAGGAAGAGAAGTGGAAAACATAAATGCTACTGACGAGGAGAAGCATTATTGCAGCTGCTGAGTGCGAAGAGCTGTGGTCCTGGACTGCCGTGGTCCTTTTCAACTTCAGCTTTTTCAGATGCTTTAATTAATGCACCTTTTCTTCCTTGACTTTTCGGCTTTTGCAGATGCTCTGCTTTTTAGCTTTTTCTTTAGAATTTTGCGGTCCAGGCAGAATGGTTGACAAAAGCTACTTTTTTTTTTCTTTCTTTACAGATGCACTTCGGATAAGATTCTAACAAATTTCCTTTTCTTTCTTTACAGATTCGCTTTGGATTGCTTTTAACATTCGATTTCTTTGAATGGTTCCAGAAAGATAAATACTGCTTTTTATTAATAATTTCATATCCTAAAAAAGATTTTATTAAAAATAAATTCTTTTCGAGGAAGCATTTTCCTGATAAAAAGCATTATCCTGATAAAATAGAATTAGAATGATACTGATTTTATTTTATTCAAGAAGATTCAAGAAGAGATTACTTATCAAAGAGAAGTTTTCAAGAGAACCAAGCGGAGAGAATTTTTAGAGAGAGAGGATAATTCAAAACCCACCTAAAAACTAAAACAATCTCCATTTTATAGAAGGAGATGGATACAGAAAAAGTAGAAAGACGTCATGGATGACGTCAAACACCAATAATTTATTCAGATAGCAGAGGAATCTGCTTTTTCATTCTGCTTTTTTGCAGATAGTCAACAAAGCAAAAGTAGTGACAAAAATGTCATTAATGACGACATTCGGCACTAAATTTTGATTTTCTTTATTTCTCGTAGCCATTTACTTTTATGCTGGCAAACGAATCTTCTTTTCTGATAAGACCCTTCAACATTTTTTCTCTGACAAATCTTCTTTCTGGATTTCAACATCTTCAATCTGGATTTTATTTCTGAATCCTCTTTCCTCTGTCTCGCATCTGCTTTAACTCAATCAGGGAGTCCCAGAGGTCAACATCTGTAGGAAAATCATTGGTTTCATTCGGATCTTGTGCTTCACCAGCTAAAATGGAAAACTGACCACTGTGTGCTTCCATAGAGGTCCCTTAGATTATCCGGCTCTTTATCCATTGGCAAAGATTAAAATTGTTCTCTGATAGTTTCCAAAAATTTTATTTCTTGATCGTTGGAATTTAATTTGGATACTAATTTTTAATCATCAATTTAATTTGATGAATAAAATTAGTCGATCCTGATTCCACAGAGGAACTTTTTTCTACAGTTTGTGATTTAAGTTCCTTATACTGCTTGATGTCTTAAGTCACATTCAATAAACATTTTTCAGTATCGAAGCGGGACCACCACTTCACATAAAAATTTCTTTGAATTTCTAGGATACCCAGATGGTCTTTATCCAGCTCAAGGTTCCACTGCCAAATCCAGTTAATCTGAAATTCAGTGCAAAACCATAGAATATCTCGACCAATAATTACTGATTTTTGTTTGCATAAAACAGGGTGAAATTTTTCTCATAAAGTAAAATTATCCTGAAAATTCTAGTTCGGGGGAATGGGATTCCCACTAGTGGCAAAACCAAGTCAAAAATTTTTCTTCAGATTTTAAAATCTCCGGATTTAAAGTAAAGAACCACGAATGAGTTTTTACATGATTCTAATAATAAAATGTAAAGGACCACGCACGCGTGTAATCCCAATAATTATATTTCTAATCATTTAGCTTCAGAGTTTTGGTAGAGAATACTGATAGAAGTCATTCATGAAGGTAAAGAATACGGATAATATAACACTTCGAATGTGTTATCGGGGGACTGCTCCCCTCTTCCAGATAATTATGATAAAATTGTACTGATGCTATCTCTGTAAGAATGGCCTCGTAAATATAATGGGTTTTTCCTTCTGGGACTGTATACTGTTGTGTATTGAGGTATTTTCTTTAAGATACCAGGCATTCTTTTGATTTAATTTCAGATCATTTTCAGATAAAGTTAAAAGTGGTTCAACCACTTTCTTCTTAATGAACTGCGGTCCTTGCTCCAGAACCTCTTTCGCAGTTTTTTTCTGATTATTATTTACGGTTTGTGAGAAAGATGTTGATGCTCCTAAAGTGGGAAAATTATACTGATAATTTGCTGTTGATTTTCTACCACGGCCTCGGCCGCGGCCTCTTCCCCAAGAATGGAGTTCCATTCTGAAGAAATTCATGAGTTAAAAAATCGAGAAGAGAATTTTGATTACCTTTGATATATTCAATTTCAAAATCAAATGCTGATAATTCTGATTGCCAATGTGTAATTCCCCCAAACCCACCATGGCTCGGTGCGCTACTTTGCTAACCCACACAGCGTTTAAAACGAAATTTAAAATAATTTTTGATAAAATTTTGACTCAATTTTTGGGTTTCTTGAACCCTTGAAAATAGTTAGAAAACGTGCCTAAAATACATTTAAAATACATCAAAAAATGTCGGGTTAAAACAATTTGGAAAACCAGAAAAATAAAAAAAAAAACCGGTCTGGTCCGGTCTAGTCTGATCGGCGCGCACTCGCTGCGCGCATTGCGCGAGCGGCAGCGACCCTCGCGCGCTACCGCGTGCGCGCGAGTTGCCGATCAATCAGCGACCTCTTTGGTTGCCAGGCGCACTACAGGAAGATTGTGCCGATCGATCGGCGCTGGGCACTATGCGCGCCCACCGCGCGCCTCCCCTGCCTAGCCCGTACATGCCTCGGCCACCAGCGCTCTTTTCCACTTTTCCTCAATTTTTTCTCCAAGCCAAACACCTCCAATTCACCTAAAATTTATCCCACACATTCCTAACATCCCCGACTCCGTTCACCGTAAAAATCTCAAAAAACCGACTTAAAACAGTTAGTAAAAACTTAGAGACAAGTGAACCTGACGTTGGTTGTTATACTAAAAAAACACGCAGCATAACGACTATAACTGTAACACTCAAAAAATTTCTATATTGTACGTAGGCCTTGGATTGGACTGTTAAGGGAGTTTAATGTTTAGTGTATAATTTTAATAGTGATTTTGGAGGAAGAATTGTGAGAAAACTTTAGAATATAGTGGTTGGGAATTTTATGGAATTGAATTGTTATAAAGGTAATTTACATAAAGGGGAAGTAAAATGTGAGGTGTTCACGTTGAAAGAGATGAGATGATGACTGTGATTTGAGCAAAATTAAGTAAACAAATGAAGAGAAAGTATGGTTGAAAAGTAAAAAAGGAATGTAGGAAAAGTCAAATTAAATTATGCACCAATAGGAAGTAAGAAGTAAAATCAAGGAAAAAAAGGAGGTAACTTAAATGATTGAAAGAAAAGTGAAGGAAAGGAGATGAAATCACGTTGGAATTGAGTGATTGAAAGGTGAGGGAACTTTTATAAAAAATAAGAATTTTGTGGTTAAAAAATTAAAAAGGAAAAGTGATTGTTTTAAAAAAACGGTAAAGTGGATGGATGAAAAACCAAAAGTTTGTCTTCTCCTTTCTCCTTCATCGTGGCAGCCACCATTTTTAGGGTTTCTTCTCTATTTCTTCATCAATTTCTCAAGGTTTAAGGTATGATTTTAAATGGGTTTTGTAGGAAATACAATTGAATGTTGGTTATTGTACTTTTTGTGGTGGTTTTGTTAAGTTTGCTTAGAGTTTGGAAACCCTAAGATATGAGGTCTGAAAATTGGTGTCTTTGCTGTGTTTTCTTCTAATATTTGATGGTTTAAATGTTAAAGGGATTAGTTTAGAGTGTTTTTAGGGAGAGATTAGAGTTTTGGTGTGAGATTGTAAAAATTGGTTTAGTGACTATTGTTGGCCGATTCTGTTCTTGGGAGTTCGAATTGGGGATGGTGGTTGGTTGATGAATTTAAGTGTTTCAATGGATAGTAGACGTGCAGAGGTTTACGGATTGGGGTGGCACGTCGAAATCCATTGAAAAACGAGTAAGTTATGGCCGTTTGAAATTTGGACAATAAATATTGTTGGAATTCCGGGTTTTGGAGTTTTAGATTTTAGAATTTGTTTAATTGTTGTTAGTTTGGATCTAGGTATTCTTTAGAATTCCTTAGGTTGTTACTAAATGGTTTTCCCTATATTTTCTAGGTTGACGAGCGAGAAATTAGCGTAGTCGAAGTAACTGTTACGTGCTGGGAAACCAGGTAAGTAGTGGACGTGTGTTTTGTTGCCTTCGGGCCTACGCCACGGAACGGTAGGGTTTATTGTTTGCTTGATTGTTTTATTTTGTGTTTGTGCATTGTATTGACATCCATCATGATTTTGAATTACGAAAATATGAGTTTTGAACATGGTTTTGAATTGCGAGAATGAAACGTGACCTGATAAGTAAAAATGCTATGGGTTTTGAGTTGAGTCACCCAGTCACGTTAGGGTGACATCTGTGAGGGACTCCGTGTGAGTCGCCTAGTCGCGTTACGGTGGCACCTGCGAGGGACTATAGTGTAGTTGCCCAGTCGCATTAGGGTGACACCTGCGAGGGACTCCATGTGAGTTGCCTAGTTGCGTTACGGTGGCACCTGCGAGGGACTATAGTGGAGTCGTCCTGTCGCGTTAGAGTGACACCTGCAAGGGACTCCAAGGGAATCGCCCAGTCGCGTTAGGGTGGCACTTGCGAGGGACTTTGTGGGAGTCAGACACCTGCGAGGGACTCCATGGGAGTCGCCCAGTCCAGTTAGGGTAGCACCTGCGAGGGACTCTATGGGAGTCGCTTAGTTGCGTGAAGGTGCGAGGTTAGCACTGGTGAGGGGTTCTATGATAGAACAATTCAAAGAAAACGAAACGAGAACAACAGAGCGAGTAGAAACTGCATATGCTAGGGGTTGAGCATGCATTGTTTTAAACTGCATTATTCCATACTTGCTAAGCATTAAGCTTACATTTTGTGTTCTGTGGTGTAGGTGGCGACGTCATTACAAGTGAGAGCCATGAGGAAAGCTAGGATTGGGACGCAGTCAGTGATGTGAGCGGTATGTCGGTGCGGGCAGTTGCCGAGGCGTCTCGACCATGGTTGTGACGACCCGTCTTTCAACGCATGTTTGGGACCACCCATTCTCCGCGGATCCTGGGGCTGACCTGGGCCGGAGGTGGGTAAAGCTCCGCGGATCCTGGGGCTGACCTGGGCCGGAGGGTTCTCCCGTTGAAGCAGGGGCCGTTACGAACCCACAGCGCTTGGGGAAGTATGTGGAAATGAAACATATGTAAGAGATCCCTCCCTAAATAGCAAGACGCGTTTTGGAGCACAATTGGCAACGGATCCCATAAGAACTCCGAAGTTAAGCGTGCTTCGGCGAGAGTAGTACCAGGTTGGGTGACCGACTGGGAAGTCCTCGCCAAACAAAGCCGTGAGGGGACGATATTGGGCTGCGGCCCAATCCCCGGAGCGGACAATATCTTGCTGGGATGAGGGGTCGTTACAATGGTCTTCAGGGAGTTGTGAGTGATGGGTACTTTTTTGGTATTTTGGTATTTTTGTTGTATCTGGTTGGTGTTTTGGAAATTATTGTATAGATATTATTTTGTTTTAAATATTTTAGGGTTTATAAAAATTAGTCGTTATGCTGCTCAAATTTTTGTAAAATAAACAACGTTCGGTTTTACAATTCTCCACGTTTTCGTTGATGATTTGAGGTCGGTTTTCCGAGATTTTCACGTGTCATTATAACGCCCCGAATTAATAATCTGGTTTGTTAATCACATACTCTGATTGTATTAAGAAGATTCTAGGGAAACTTAAAATTTCCACTGAACAGCTAAAATTTGAAATTTATTTAAAACATCGAAAACTTGCAGCGGAAAAATATTTGTGTAAAACTGGGTTAAAACAAATCACTAAAACAATACTCATATAACAGTTAAATGGTAGAAATAATCGGCCAAAAGAAACGAGGACATAAAGATTTTGAATATTTAAATGTCTTAAAATTTTAAACACATCCTCCGCCAAATAATCCCAGCGGTAGAAGCAGAAACAGAATGCTTCTTCCGCTAATTAGTGTTAGCGGTAGAAGCAGAAAAAAAAAATGCTTCTTCTGCTACCGACATCCACCGCTCACATCTATTACTCGTAACTACCTGAACAACATCTGCCTTTCGACATCTGCCGAACGACACGTCGACTACTCTCATCTACCGCTCAACAGTAACACTCAACCTCCACCGATAGACAACTTCTACCGATCGATAACATCTACCGGTAAACAGTAACACTCAACATCTACTGATAGACAACATCTACCAATAGATAACTTCTACCGATCGATAACATCTACCGGTAAACAGTAACACTAAACATCAACAGATAGACAACATGTAACGCCCCCCGAACCCGCCCTGGCTCGGTACGCTACTTTGCTAACCAACCCCGCGTTTAAAACGTTGTTTAAACAATTTTCGTAGAATTTTCGACTTAAAACGATTAATAATAAAAACAACGAAAGTAACCCGACGTTATTGATTTAAAAAAAATCGGCAATATAACGGCTAAAAGTTTAAAATCCAAAACCTGAAAAACAAACACATTTAAAATCACAATTCCAACCAGTATCACCTAATTCTATAAACATCAAACCATACTAACTAAACTAATCAAAATATCTTCATATACAAAATAAAAATCCATACAAATCCACCACAAAACCCAAAACTCCCATACAATTCACACCCCAAATATCAAACCACAAAATAGACATACAACCACCAACTCCAACCAAAAATCCACCACAAAACATAACTACTCAATCAACTACCAAATACCCCCAAGAATCAGGTCGAAGCGCCCCGACAAATAGCCTGCACCGGCGAGCTCCGTGGATCCCCGACTGCTCCTAGTCCTGATCCTCACTCTCGAGCTCACCTGAGAATGCTCCGTCACCTACACCACAAAACACAAAAACATAAGCCTAATGCTTAGCAAGTAGGGCATACACATGCGACAACCCGATGCAATCAACCTAACACAATGCAGTTTCTATCACTCAGTTATGCTTATTTGCTGTTCATTGCTTTAATTTGTTGTTCTTTGCTTTAATTCTTCATAGAGGTCCCCTCGGGGTGCTACTACCAGCAACCCAGCCCGACAAGGCCCACTATTCAGAATTCCATGTTTTGCCAATCATCCATCATAGAGGTCCCCTCGGGGTGCTACTACCAGCAACCCAGCCCGACGAGGCACCCTATTCAGGATTCTAGTTTTAGCCGGTCACCTCTCATAGAGTTCTCCTCGGGGTGCTACTACCAGCAACCCAGCCCGACAAGGCACCCTATTTGAGATGCAAATACAATTACCTTTAATTGCTTACATTTATGCTCACAATGCCAACCAATGCTATTAACCGTACCTAGCGTGCTATACATGATGCATGCTTCAAATATGCTAAACCACACGAATCAACAACACAACGCAACCCGAAATAGACAACCCTACCGTTCTATGGTGTAGGCCCGAAGGCGAAGGGATAGCTACCACTACTTACCTGGATGCTCGGTTTCCACTGGCTTACTTTCACTGTCCAATTCACACGCTCGACGACCTAAATAATGAAACTTCACGTAATAAGTTACCAATACAATTCTAAAAATATTCTTAACCCTAAAACTAACCAACAACTAAATAACTCTCACATCTAAACACCTAAATCCGGTTTTTGTACAAATTACCAACGTCCAACTTTAAACGGCCATAACTTTCTCGTTTTTTAACGGAATTTGACGTGCCACCCCAACTCGGAAAGCTCTACACGTCTACTATCCATTGAAATGCTTGAATTAACCAAATACACAGCTTAGCCTCTCCGAAATGTACACAGACAGAATCGGCCATCAAACTCATAAAACCGGTTTTTCCCCAATTTACTTCCAATCTTTAATCTAACTCCATAAATCATTTAAACTAACCCATCCACAACTAAATCATCAAAAATGGAAGGAAAACACCCATTTAAAAACCAAATTTTGGAATCCCTAACCTAGGGTTTTCCAACATTCTTAAAATTCAACTAAAACTCCCAAAAGCACTCTCAAACTTCATCAAAAGCTATGCAAATCAAAACCCATGTAAACTTACCTTGAAATCACTTGAAGAAAGGAAGAAAGAGGGAGGCAAGGATCGGCTATGGAGGAATGAGAGAGAAGCACGATGAAGAGGGAGAAAATGAATGAAAAAATCTATCTTTCTCTCTTTTTTAAATCCTTTAATTAATAACCATTTAATAACTCCAAGTAAATTACCACAAAGCCCTTCATTCCCATTGCATTTCCAACGCCAAAGATACCAAAATTCACCATTATTTTATTCATTCATTCACACAATTTTACCATTGGTTGTTTGACTTTCAAACACCAATTTCAACCAATCCCAAAAGTTTGACATTTCAAACTCTCTCTCTCACTTACTCTCTTTAAATTCAACGCCAAAGTCATCCATAAAACACCATTAATTCAACCAATTTTACTAAGTCAACTTGGTATAAAGTGTTAGACTTTTCAAACCTCACTTCTCCACCTCTCCACCAATCACAATAAGTTGGACTTGTCAAACTCTCCAATTTCACTTCTTCTAATACACTTCAAAACAAAACAACACCCTAGAATAACTAAACCCTCCTAGTACGTCTAATCATAAGTTACGCACGCAATAGAAAATTCTCGGGTGTTACAATCCACCCTCCTTATAAAAATTTTGTCCTCAAAATTTGCATACCTGAACAATTCTGGATAACGCGCCATTATGTCCTATTGACGCTCCCACGTAGCCTCCTCAATGTTGTGGTTGCGCCACAGCACTTTCACCAGTGGAATGTCCTTGTTTCGTAATTTTTTTACTGCATAATCCAAGATCTCCACTGGTTTCTCCTCGTATGACAACGTAGGCTGCACTTCGATCTCCTGCTATACCACCACGTGCGATGGATCCCTCAGACACCTCCGAAGCATCGACACATGGAATACATTATGCACTCCTTCCATCGTAGCTGGCAGCTCCAACTGGTATGCAGTCTTCCCCACTCGCTTCACAATCGGGAATGGACCAACATATCTCGGATTAAGCTTGCCCCGCTTTCCAAACCTCATAACACCCTTAAATGGCGAGATCTTCAGGAAAACCTCATCACCAACCGCAAACTCCAGCTCCCGCCTCCTACCATCTGCATAGCTCTTTTGGCGACTCTGAGCTGTTAAAATACGCTGCCGAATAAATTGGATCTTATCCGTAGTTTGCTGTATAATGTCTGGGTCAATTAAATTAGATTCTCCGACCTCGTCCCAATAAAGAGGCGATCTGCACTTCCTTCCATATAAAGCCTCGTATGGAGCCATACCAATAGTATCCTGATAACTATTGTTATACGAGAACTCTACCAAAGGCAGATACCTGCTCCAGGAACCTTGAAACTCCAGTACGCAGGCTCGTAACATATCCTCAAGAGTCTGAATAGTACGTTCAGATTGCCCGTCCGTCTGAGGATGAAATGCAGTACTGAAATTTAATCGAGTTCCCATCGCCTTATGCAAACTTTTCCAAAAATTGGATGTGAACCTCGGGTCCCTGTCTGATACTATCGAAATTGGAACACCATGTAGCCTCAAAATCTCATGTATGTACAATTCAGCAAACTGATCCATACTGTAAGTCATCTTTACCGGCAGAAAATGGGCTGACTTCGTTAAACGATCCACTATCACCCATATACCGTCAAATCCCTTCGTCGTCCTAGGCAATCCGACCACGAAGTCCATAGAAATCTGGTCCTACTTCCATTCAGGAACTGGCAAAGGCTGTAACTTCCCAGCCGGTCTTTGATGTTCTGTCTTCACCTGTTGACAAATTAAACACATTTCAACAAATTCAGCCACTGATTTCTTCATACCTGGCCACCAATAGTGCTGCTTAAGATCTCTGTACATTTTTGTACTACCAGGATGAATCGAAAACCTTGAAGAGTGGGCTTCAGCTAGAATCTCCTTCCGAAGCTGCTCATTACTCGGAACATACCATCTATTACGAAACTTCAGAATACCGTCATCTGAGTAGCTGAACTCAGTCCGATCATCAGATATCATACTCAGCTTAAATATATTACATTCCAAATCGTCTTGCTGAGCTACTCGGATCTTCTCCAAGATTGTAGGCTTCAGTGATAAATCCGATAATACCGCAGCCAAGTTCGAAACCAACTCCAGATCAAATTTCTGAACCTCGGATTTCAACTGTCCAGACATACCAGCCTCCAAAGCTGAAACTGAAGTCGATACTCGGCTCAAGGCATCTGCAACCACATTGGCTTTACCGGGGTGGTATTTGATTTCCAAATCATAATCTTTCACGAACTCTAACCACCGCCGCTGCCTCATATTAAGCTCCTTTTGAGTGAAGATATACTTCAGACTTTTATGATCTGAATATACCTCACACTACTGACCATAAAAGGTAATGCCTCAGATCTTTAAAGCAAAGACCACTGCTGCTAACTCCAGGTCATGGGTCGGATAGTTCTTTTCGTACGGCTTAAGCTGCCTCGAAGCATAGGCAATCACCTTATCCTTCTGCATCAGCACACAACCCAAACCAATCTGAGAGGCATCACAGTAAATACAAAATTTCTCCTCGGCCACTGGCAACGTTAGAAGCGGAGCTGTCGTTAATTTCTGCTTCAATGTCTGAAAGCTCAGTTCACATTCTTCAGACCACTCATACTTTACATCTTTCCTGGTCAAGCGAGTCATCGGTGCTGCTATTTTAGAAAACCCTTCAATAAACCTTCTATAATAACCAGCTAATCCTAGAAAACTCCGAATCTCACTGACATTCTTTGGCTGAGGCCAATCATTAATCGACTGAATCTTGGCCGGATCCACCGATATACCACCACTACTAATCACATGGCCAAGAAAATGCACTTCCGTCAACCAAAATTCACATTTTGAAAACTTGGCGTATAACTGATGCTGCTTCAAAATTTCTAGAACAATCCGCAAATGCTCCTTATGCTCCTCTTCATCACGCGAATAAATCAGAATATCGTCGATAAACACTATCACGAATCTATCGAGATACTCGTGAAATACTCGATTCATTAAATCCATGAACGCCGCTGGAGCATTCGTCAGTCCAAACGACATAACCAGGAACTCGTAATGTCCATACCGAGTCCTGAAAGTCGTCTTCGGAATATCCTGCGATCTGACCTTTAATTGATAGTACACCGACCTCAAATCAATTTTAGAAAATACCCTGGCTCCTTGCAACTGATCAAATAGGTCGTCTATCCTTGGCAACGGATATTTATTTTTAACAGTCAGCTTGTTTAATTCCCGGTAATCAATACACATACAAAGCGACCCGTCTTTCTTTTTGACAAACAACACGGGCGCTCCCCAAGGTGAAAAACTAGGGCCTATAAAGCCTTTATCGACCAACTCCTTTAACTGCTTTTTCAATTCTTTTAACTCCAGAAGAGCTAACCTGTAGGGATTCTTCGAAACAGGCTCGGCTCCAGGATATGTATCAATCACGAATTCGATTTCCCGGTCCGGAGGTAGACCAGGCAAATCCAGGAACACTTCAGGAAAATCAGGAACTACAACTATATCCTGAGGTTTTACTTCTACGACAGCATGAAAATCTACTATGGTTGCAAGAAAACAAACATACTCACCCATAATATATCTCCTCGCATCCATCGGTGCCATGACTGAAAGCTTCTTTACGTTCTTCAAAACTTGAAAAGAAAATTTTTCACTATCCGGAGGTTGGAAATTTACAATCCCTGCTCTGCAATCAATCGTCGCATGGTGTTGAAACAGCCAGTCCATACCAACTATCACATCATACCCGGTTATCCCCACAACATTTAAATCAGCAGGTAAACCTTTCCTTCCAACCATCACCAAACTGTTAGAAACTATCTGCTCAGAATGCAGATACTCGCCAGATGGTAACTTTACTGTATACGCACTATCAGCTGGTTCTACTTCTAATTGCGCTTTCAATACAAAGGATACTGCTACGAATAAATGAGAGGCACCCGAGTCTATTAAAGTAAATGCGGGCACGGAATTTACAAACACGGTACCTGAGATCACTGCAGAACGATCCTCATCATCAGGCTCTATCATGGCAAAAATTCGAGGCATGGCTTTAACTGGACCTTTCTTTTCTGTCGGGCAATTGGTAATTGTATGTCCTGTTTGATTGCACTTAAAACATCGCATGACTCTTGGCTTTGTACACTCACGGGAAATATGACCAGGTTCGAGACAATTGTAACATTTTCCATCATATTGCCCACAATCTCTGGGGTGCGATTTCTGACATTTAGGACACTGTCTAAATCCTTTCCTCTACTGTTGTTGTGGCTTCTTGCCTCCTCGCTGATCATTTACATTTCCTCCCGGTCGCTTGGTCCCTTGTTGCTGAGAAGAAGACCCGCCTCTAAACTGGGCTGTGATTTCTCTGAACATTCTTTTTGGGTTTTCAGCAGATCTGGTTAACTTTTCAGCAGCTTCCTCAACTTCTAATGCCTTCGCTACCACTTCTGTAAATGAGCTTCTCGAAATTCCGAAAGTCTTCACTAGCATATAGATCTCGGGTTTCAAGCCCTGCACAAACTGAAAGATCTTGTCTTCTTCCCTACTGATCATGTGACTGGCAAACCGAGACAACAGTTCAAACTGCTGAATATAATCCCTCACTGATCCCGTCTGCTTCAGTGCCATAAATTCCATCCTCTTTGCGGCCTGAGCTGTCTGGTTGTAATATTTGTCGAAGAACAAGTCTTTGAACTCTTTCCAGGTTAGACTTTGAGGACCCAGAGTAGACTCCGCCATTTCCCACCAACTCTGAGCATTGTTGATCAAATGGAAGGTAGCACATTTCACTTTGTTTGCTTCCTCGACCTCGGCAACTTTAAACATATTCTCAATTGTATGAATCCACCTATCTGCAGCTGTTGGATCTGTCAATCGGCCTTCGAATGCCGGAGGATTCAGCCTCCGAAACCTGTCCCCACTAGCACCAGCTTCAACCATTCCCGGTCCTCCCTGTCCGATCAAAGATCCAAATATCTCAGCTTGTCTGGTAACTAGGTCTGCAAGTTGCTTAACAGATTCCTCGAGTGGGTTTCTTGGCAGTTCAGGTTCATTTCGAGGTCTCCCGGACCGTCTGGGGTTCTGCATCTTAACTTAATCCTGCACCAATTTAAAACAATCTAACTTAGATATAAACTAACTAAGGAAAGAATACTTACAATCGGTGAAGCACGATGAACGACGGCCGGCATTGTCGGGTAATTATTTGAACATTTCGACCACTAATGCTATGATACCAACTTGTAACGCCCCCCGAACCCGCCCTGGCTCGGTACGCTACTTTGCTAACCAACCCCGCGTTTAAAACGTTGTTTAAACAATTTTCGTAGAATTTTCGACTTAAAACGATTAATAATAAAAACAGCGAAAGTAACCCGACGTTATTGATTTAAAAAAAATCGGCAATATAACGGCTAAAAGTTTAAAATCCAAAACCTGAAAAACAAACACATTTAAAATCACAATTCCAACCAGTATCACCTAATTCTATAAACATCAAACCATACTAACTAAACTAATCAAAATATCTTCAAATACAAAATAAAAATCCATACAAATCCACCACAAAACCCAAAACTCCCATACAATTCACACCTCAAATATCAAACCACAAAATAGACATACAACCACCAACTCCAACCAAAATCCACCACAAACATAACTACTCAATCAACTACCAAAATACCCCCAAGAATCAGGTCGAAGCGCCCCGACAAATAGCCTGCACCGGCGAGCTCCGTGGATCCCCGACTGCTCCTAGTCCTGATCCTCACTCTCGAGCTCACCTGAGAATGCTCCGTCACCTACACCACAAACACAAAAACATAAGCCTAATGCTTAGCAAGTAGGGCATACACATGCGACAACCCGATGCAATCAACCTAACACAATGCGTTTCTATACTCAGTTATGCTTATTTGCTGTTCATTGCTTTAATTTGCTGTTCTTTGCTTTAATTCTTCATAGAGGTCCCCTCGGGGTGCTACTACCAGCAACCCAGCCCGACAAGGCCCACTATTCAGAATTCCATGTTTTGCCAATCATCCATCATAGAGGTCCCCTCGGGGTGCTACTACCAGCAACCCAGCCCGACGAGGCACCCTATTCAGGATTCTAGTTTTAGCCGGTCACCTCTCATAGAGTTCCCCTCGGGGTGCTACTACCAGCAACCCAGCCCGACAAGGCACCCTATTTGAGATGCAAATACAATTACCTTTAATTGCTTACATTTATGCTCACAATGCCAACCAATGCTATTAACCGTACCTAGCGTGCTATACATGATGCATGCTTCAAATATGCTAAACCACACGAATCAACAACACAACGCAACCCGAAATAGACAACCCTACCGTTCTATGGTGTAGGCCCGAAGGCGAAGGGATAGCTACCACTACTTACCTGGATGCTCGGTTTCCACTGGCTTACTTTCACTGTCCAATTCACACGCTCGACGACCTAAATAATGAAACTTCACGTAATAAGTTACCAATACAATTCTAAAAATATTCTTAACCCTAAAACTAACCAACAACTAAATAACTCTCACATCTAAACACCTAAATCCGGTTTTTGTACAAATTACCAACGTCCAACTTTAAACGGCCATAACTTCTCCGTTTTTTAACGGAATTGACGTGCACCCCCAACTCGGAAAGCTCTACACGTCTACTATCCATTGAAATGCTTGAATTAACCAAATACACAGCTTAGCCTCTCCGAAATGTACAAAGACAGAATCGGCCATCAAACTCATAAAACCGGTTTTTCCCCAATTTACTTCCAATCTTTAACTCTAACTCCATAAATCATTTAAACTAACCCATCCACAACTAAATCATCAAAAATGGAAGGAAAACACCCCATTTAAAAACCAAATTTCGGAATCCCTAACCTAGGGTTTTCCACAATTCTTAAAATTCAACTAAAACTCCCAAAAGCACTCTCAAACTTCATCAAAAGCTATGCAAATCAAAACCCATGTAAACTTACCTTGAAATCACTTGAAGAAAGGAAGAAAGAGGGAGGCAAGGATCGGCTATGGAGGAATGAGAGAGAAGCACGATGAAGAGGGAGAAAATGAATGAAAAAATCTATCTTTCTCTCTTTTTTAAATCCTTTAATTAATAACCATTAATAACTCCAAGTAAATTACCACAAAGCCCTTCATTCCCATTGCATTTCCAACGCCAAAGATACCAAAATTCACCATTATTTTATTCATCATTCACACAATTTTACCATTGGTTGTTGACTTTCAAACACCAATTTCAAACCAATCCCAAAAGTTTGACATTTCAAACTCTCTCTCTCTCACTTACTCTCTTTAAATTCAACGCCAAAGTCATCCATAAAACATCATTAATTCAACCAATTTTACTAAGTCAACTTGGTATAAAGTGTTAGACTTTTCAAAACCTCACTTCTCTCCACCTCTCCACCAATCACAATAGTGGACTTGTCAAACTCTCCAATTTCACTTCTTCTAATACACTTCAAAACAAAACAACACCCTATAATAACTAAACCCTCCTAGTACGTCTAATCATAAGTTACGCACGCAATAGAAAATTCTCGGGTGTTACACAACATCTACTGATAGACAACAGAATAGCATATCAACCTTTTACACTCTAAACAAAGAACAACTCCGATTGCTAAAAGAACTTGTAAATTTTTACTGAAATCATTTAAAACAACCTGACCCAGTGAAATGCTTGAAAACCAGTAGGAATCACAGTTAGAACTAACAATGTATCATTATCCGAGAAATCTCAAAATGTATCAGAAATACTAAAAGCTATCACAATCATTTAAATTCTCAGCACACTTTGACAAACATTCATCCATTTAGACTTCACATACAGACATTAGTCAAACCGCCTCATCAGAGCACCAAACCGCGACATGGATGTGCTCCATCAACTTCACCTATCCCTCTGCTGTAACACCCAACAACTTTAACCAGGTGACTTCCTAACTGTATTAACGGTCATGATTATTCAATCTTCACGGTTTAGAATTTTATGCCAAGCTTAATTAATTACATGTGGATTTAAACTAGGTTGAGTGGCAAAGTTGTAATAATGGAGATTTGAGACCAGTATTTAAAGAAAATGGAAATGGTTCAAACTTCATTTTAAACCACTGTAGCCGACATCTTCTACTCTCTGCGATTTCTTCTCTCCCGAGCCCTCGTTCTCACTCAACTGGAAATCCCTCCTTCGACGATCGGTTTCCTTGCTTACCTCTCGGCTACTTTGTGCTCGAGGTACGAATTTGGCAATGTAGCTATCTGTTAGTTGTTAAGCTCTGTTTTCAGCTATGTGTTGAAGTTTTGGATTCTTCAATGGCCGAGTGATGATAAGGACATTTTAAAACCCGAGATTAGTAATGTCATTCCGAATCGATTCTGGACATTTAATATAATCAATCCTGATTATTTGTAGTTGAACCTAGCTGTTATGGTTTTTAGATTTCAGACTGTGCACAGAGAAACTAGACTAAGGGACTCGGGAATGATTTATGCTATTAGACTCTAGGGTGGCTAATGATTAGGATTATTAGGATTTTGTTTTAACTACTGCAATGTAAATGTTTTAGGTGAAGAAGTCTGAAGAAAAGGAGCTCAAATTGCTAAGGAACCAGGTAAGTGAATGTATAGGTTTCTCGGATCATTAGGACCCTACATCAAGGATGCTAGGTAGAAACTCATACGGTGATTAGAAGTTCCTTTATGTTACTGTCTAATGTTTATGCTGATGATTAGTTCAATGGTAAGGTTTCATGTTGAATAGTACTCTGTTCTGTAGCTTGGTGATTTAAGAATTTTCAGGTTCATGCATCATGAATGTTTTATGCATATGAAAACTTTTTAAGAGCATGTTTTCTCACAAACAAGATAAGAATATAAAATTTATGCAACGTGGATTAAGCGAGGGTTGGGGGTGGTTTGGCGTATGTCACTGTCCAAAAGAAGGACCATGATACGACCCGCAAGGGAACTATGTGCACTCTCACTGTCAAACCCCCTTTACCGGCACAAATCCTCCCTTAATCCACACAACATGAACGAAGAATATGAACGATGAACATGAATGATGAATATGAATGATGTATATGAATGATGAATATGAATGATGAATATGAATGATGAATATGAATGAAGAATATGAATGATGAGTAAGAATGAAGACTTTGGGTATGAATATGAATAAGGAAAGATTCATGAGCTTTTGTTCTTAAAATGAGCATTCATGCATACTTGATAGTATTGCATTCCTTACTAAGCATTAGGCTTATAGTTTATACCTTATGATGTAGGCGAAGATTTAGCAGGTGAAGATTCAAAATTCAGTGATGATGTCTAAGGCTGGTTGCAGGGTGGTGCTCAGGGTGGAAGTCTGTGGCTGGCAGACGAGAATGTCCCATAGTTATGCTCATACAATGTCAGTAAGATTTATACTGAACTGACGTTCAAGTAGAATGAGGCCTTTTTTTTTAATATTGGATTCTGTAATTGCCTAGTTTGGTGACCAGAATTTTGGGGATGATTTTAATAATACTGAATGACCTGTTTTAAGTAAGTCTTCCGCTACATGTATCCTATATGAGTCCACGTTTTATGTCTGCCTATGTTTATGTCTATGTGTATGAGAACTGTGAAGGTCAGGACATCTTTCTGACGATACAGGTTGCTTGAAGTTTTTTTTTGTATTTTTACTGCTGGATGATAGAAGTTGGATGAGTACATCTTCCGGCTGACGTCACCGGTGGATAGTGAACAATTGTTATTCACCGGATGATGCCTCTTACTAGCGATCGATAGATGTAGTGTATTTTAAATTACCGGATGATATAAGTGTTGTCTTGTCGTCTAGTGATCGGTAGATGTAGTGAATTTCAAATATCGGATGATGTAAGTATATCGGATGATATAGGTGTTGTTTTGTCGTTTAGTGACCGGGCAATGTTTTAATTAGACACATGAAACGCATGTGACCACTGGTAGATGTCTATTGCTGGATGGAAATTGATGAGTTGCGTGGCGGGCACGTGACCATCGGTAGATGTGGGTTTATTCTCTATCGGTAGATGTAGTTAAAAGCTGAAGCTTCCGCTCATCGGCTGAAGCATTCTACACTGCCCGCCGGCAGATGTGTACTGTATTTCATTACTGAGCAATGTTTAATAAATCGCGTGTGATGTCTTGAGTTAAGTTTTGATTGTTTAAAAAAAAAAAAAGAAGAAATGAACAGGGACATAACCTAAATAAGAACAATAAGGATATACGAACAAGTCTAAAGGAGTCATGGTTTGGTTTTGGCCCTACTGGGGTCGTTACATCTGCAAACTCAGAAAATTCACCTTCAGTTACTTCAGCACCTACATCACAAAACTCATCTATTAGCCTAATGCTAAATAAGTAGAGCAAATATGAATGAAATACTAAATTCATAAGTCCTAGTCTTGCAGTTTCTACTTTCACATCTCAGTTGCATTTGTGTTCGTTCTTTGATCTGATCATTCTGTTCGATGGGAAGTGGATTGGTTTTTCCAAAGTCATAACATCCTCTTCTCAATTAAGGGGCGGATTAGTTCCCTTAATAGCTGATCTGATCCTTCTGTTTCGATGGGAAGTGGATCAGTTTTCCCAAAGTCATAACATCCTCTTCTCGATTAAGGGGCGGATGAGTTCCCTTAATAGTTTGTCTAATTCAAACTACTCATGTCTTACCATGCCATTACATGTAAATTCATTTTCGTACTCATTCAATAAAATATGATGCATGACATATTGGAAACATTCAAGCATGCATAAACCTACTGTTTTGTGATGTAGACCTGAAGGCACACACATACTCCACTTACCTGGTTTCCTAAGAGATTCCTGGTCGTAAGCTACTTCAAGAGTTGGCTCACCTAAAACATAAGCACAACATTACTTAACTTCATTCTAAACTATCCAGAAATTTAAGGGAAACTAGTTTGGAAGCTCTGTTCTTCGTACATTCCTAATTTACTACAAAACCAAACTCAACTCCTACTCCCAGCATTTTCAAAATACGCATCGACAACCCTCTCTATTACCTTAATCACTAAAACAGCGAGAGATTGAAGTAAAACTCACCTAAGTTGAAGAAGAATCGAAGGGGTAAATGCTGGAGAAGAATCTGCTCTGCTGAGCTGAGCTGAGCTGAATGCCGAATGAGGAAATGAGAAACAATGGCGGCTAAACCTTCATTAAACTCTCCATTTATAACACTTGCTTCACAATTACTCAAATGCGCTTGGTTAACCAACTTTAACCTATTTAAGCAACTAATCAAATTTACTTAATTCTATAAAAATAAGAGTCACAAAAATGTTACTTATAAAATCAAGCTGACAATTATCGGTTGCTACAGTCATGGAGTCGGGAGTGTTGGGATATGTTAGAAAAGGTTTTAAGTGTTGACGGAAATTTGGAGGAGGATTTGATGAATTGAAAGGGGGGAATGAAAAAAGGGTAGCCGATCGATCGGCGCAGGGCGCGATCGATCGGCATGTTCTCTGGTTTCAGAGAACAAGGCAGTTGGTTGGATAAGCTGGAGATTGTGCAACCCGAAAGGTTGCCGATCGATCAACAATGAATAGTGTCCGAGTATTTGTTTTTTTTTTTTTAATTTTTGATTTTTAACCTAATCTTTTCTGACATGTTTTGCATGATTTTTATGCACGTTTTCAAACCCTATTCGACGGTTCGAAAAACCCAAAAACCATGTCGAAATTTTATCAAAAATTATTTTAAATTACGTTTTAAACGCGGGTTTGTTGTGCAAAGTAGCACACCAAGCCAGGGTGGGTTCGGGGGTGTTACAAGATAGTATCATAGCAAAATGGTCGATTCATTCAAAAGATGACCCGACAATGCCGGCCGCCATGCAACGAGCTTCATCGACTGTAAGTATTTCTTTCCTTTAGTTATTTTATATATATCTAAGATTAGAGCATTTTACCCTTTTGACAGGAGTAGAAAATGCCAAGGAACTTAAGACGACCCGGATGACCTAGAAATGAACCCGAACAGCCTAGAAGGCAACCAGAGGACCCTACTAAGCAACTCTGAGATTTATTGAATATACAATCTCAACTGTTAGGAGTTTTTATGAACCAAGGTATACTGGGAAACCTTGGAGCGGGCTCCAGCACAGGAACGGGTTCTAGCGGGGAAAGATTTCGAAGATTAAAGCCTTCAACCTTTGAAGGTCGTTTAACAGATCCAATAGCTGCTGAACGATGGATATGCACTATAGAGAATATATTTAATCTCGCTGAGGTAGAGGAAGAAAATAAAGTGAAGTGTGTAACGTTTCATTTAGCTAACAACGCCCAAAGCTGGTGGGAGACAATGGAGGCTACCACCGGTGCTCAGGGTTTGACTTGGAAAGAGTTTAAGGATTTGTTTTTCGACAAATATTACAACCGGACAGTCCAAGCAGCTAAACGAATGGAATTTTTAGGGTTAAAGCAGACTGGATCGGTGGGGGAGTATATTCAACAATTCGAATCTCTGTCTCGGTTTGCCAGCCACATGGTTAGCAGAGAAGAGGATAAAGTATTTCAGTTTGTACAGAGCCTGAAACCCGAGATATACAGATTAGTGAAGACTTACGGGATTGAAGGAGTACTCTTCACGAGAGTGGTAGCTAAAGCCTTAGAGGTGGAGGAGGCTAAGGACAAGTGTGTTAAACCAACCGAAGCCCCGAAGAGAATGGTTACAGAGATTCTAGCCCAGATGAGCCGAAATGGATCTTCTTCGCAGCCGCAGGGAACTAAAAGGCTGGGAGAAAATTTGGATGATCAGAGAGGAGGAAAGAAACCGCAACAATTGAAGAAGAGAGGGTATCCGCAATGTCCTAAATGCTTGAAAGTCCATCCGGGAAAATGTGGGCAGTATGCAGGTATGTGTTATAACTGTTTCGATACTGGCCATATTTCTCGAGATTGTCCAAAGCCAAAAGCTGCTAGATGTTTTAAGTGTAACCAACCTGGTCATATAGCCGCAGACTGCCCCATAGTAAAGAAAGGATCAGCTACAGCGACAACCAAGTGATACTCAGGTTAGAAAACTATTTGATCTTTAAGGATTTTCATATTGTTTTAGAAAATTACTCAATCAAGGATGATTGTGGACAAGCAAAAATGTTACGACCGGCTCGGTATAGGAAAAAGGCTTAGTCAAACCGTTTGAATGCGTTAGTGATAAGGTTAAGTTAGAAAGTTTCGAAGGTTTGACTCGTATGTAACGAAGTTGAAATCAGTGATTTGGTGAATTTGGTGAATAGCTTAGGCTGGAGTTGATACGTTTAAGAGTGGATAAGTTTAAGCATAGAATATAAGTTAGAACTCGAGTCTTAAGAGTGTGCAATATAGACAGAAGAATGGCTAGGTTAAATTATGAATGTTGGATGGACTTAGGAGAAAAAGGTAAACAAGCAAGGAGATTAGTTAATTTCAATAGAGGATTGCGATAAAAAGGTTAGCCATTAAGGATTCAATGTTCCGAGTAAAATTGAGGAATTTAGAAGATATTGATTAAGAACGAATGAAAGTTCATGTGGAAATTATACGAGTAAACTTAGAAGTGAAGCTAAGTCAGTAGATATCAAAAAGTTTAGCCTGTAATTAACAAAGTCGAACTTGATTATTAAGTGAACGATTTAAGGATTAAGGTGAATAGTTTGAGTGATTTAATTTTTCTTAAGCCTATGGATTTGATTATATATTAGGGGATAGTTGAGATTAAAGTTGGACAACGCGAGTGCATTGAACGTGATTATGAGAATTACTTTTGAGGATATTTTTACAATATAGATGATAAGTTATGGGCATTAAGGACTTAGTGTTCTGTGTGTAGCTGGGGCAAGCTAGAAGATATCAAAGGTGGAGAAAAGAAAGGTCACACGGAGATTTTACGAGCAGACTTAGGAGTAAGGTCAATTCAAGAGGATTATGGAAATTTTAATTTTAAATTTTGGGGTCGAAGTACAGTGCATAAATATCATTAAGGTGTTAAATGTTAAGTTGAGAAAGATTTAGTTTAGAATTAAGAGTTGTAAGCGTTTAGTAATGATCGAGGTAGAAGTTTGACAAAACGAGAGTAATGAACCTAATTATGTAGATTCAGAGTATATCTTGAAGGAATAGTTGATAGATTTAAGTAAGGAGAGAGAGCTTGGAGTATGGAGATGGTATTTGAATGATTAATGAAATGTCGTGATGGTTCGAGGTAAATAGGTGCAAGAGGTGGAAGTGATAAATTCGAAATGGGATAGTAAAATAAAGAGAAATTTTAATTTTGAGGACTTAGGATACGAAGTTTATTCGGTGGATTTTCAATGTTACGTGATTCAGGATATATTGAGGGTTCAATAGGTTAGGTACGTATTTGATAGACACGAAAGTATGAAGTTAGAAGGATTAGATGAGCTGAGCTCGTAGACATGAAAGTATGACATTAGATGGACTAGATGAACTGAGCTCGAGGAAAAGTTAGAGTTGAGAATTGAGTTAGAGGAGTTTGAGGATATAAGTCATGAGTGTTTAAGTGACATTCAATGGACGTATGAGTAATCGAATTACAGAGTGCGTAGTTAAGTGAATTTAAACCTATAGATATGTAAAGATTTTTATTATCGATGGATGATTTAGGCCGTAGCATAGGTGAGAGTTAGCGTGACAACCCACAACGTAGTAAGTTGAGGAATAACAAGGCCACAAATTTTGAGGACAAAATTCTTGTAAGGAGGGTGGATTGTAACACCTGGAAAATTTCTATATTGTACGCAGGCCTTGGATTGGACGGTTAAGGGAGTTTAATGTTTTATTTTAAGTTTATGCTAAGTGTATAAATTTAAGAGTGATTTTAAAGGAAGAATTGTGAGAAAACTTTAGAATGTAGTGGTTGGGAATTTTATGGAATTGAATTGTTATAAAGGTAATTTACATAAAGGGGAAGTAAAATGTGAGGTGTTCACGTTGAAAGAGATGAGATGATGACTGTGATTTGAGCAAAATTAAGTAAACAAATGAAGAGAAAGTATGGTTGAAAAGTCAAAAGGAATGTTGGAAAAGTCAAAATAAATTATGCACCAATAGGAAGCAAGAAGTAAAATCAAGGAAAAAAAGGAAAGTAACTTAAATGATTGAAAGAAAAGTGAAGGAAAGGAGATGAAATCACGTTGGAATTGAGTGAATGAAAGGTGAGGGAACTTTTATAAAAAATAAGAATTTTGTGGTTAAAAAATTAAAAAGGAAAAGTGATTGTTTTAAAAAAAAGGGTAAAGTGGATGGATGAAAAACCAAAAGTTTGTCTTCTCCTTTCTCCTTCATTGTGGCAGCCACCATTTTTAGGGTTTCGTCTCTATTTCTTCATCAATTTCTCAAGGTTTAAGGTATGATTTAAATGGGTTTTGTAGGAAATACAATTGAATGTTGGTTATTGTACTTTTGGTGGTGGTTTTGTTAAGTTTGCTTAGGGTTTGGAAACCCTAAGATATGAGGTCTGAAAATTAGTGTCTTTGCTGTGTTTTCTTCTAATATTTGATGGTTTAAATGTTAAAGGGATTAGTTTAGAGTTTTTTTAGGGAGAGATTAGAGTTTTGGTGTGAAATTGTAAAAATTGGTTTAGTGACTATTGTTGGCCGATTCTATTCTTGGGATTTCGAATTGGGGATGGTAGTTGGTTGATGAATTTGACTATTTCAATGGATAGTAGACGTGTAGAGATTTACGGATTAAGTCGAAATCCGTTGAAAAATGAGTAAGTTATGGCCGTTTGAAGTTTGGACAATAAATATTGTGGGAATTTTGGGTTTTGGAGTTTTAGATTTTAGAATTTGTTTAATTGTTGTTAGTTTGGATCTAGGTATTCTTTAGAATTCCTTAGGTTGTTACTAAATAGTTTTCCCTATATTTTCTAGGTTGACGAGCAAGCAATTAGCATAGTCGAAGTAACTGTTACGTGCTGGGAAACCAGGTAAGTAGTAGACGTGTGTTTTGTTGCCTTCGGGCCTACGCCACGGAACGGTAGGGTTTATTGTTTGCTTTGTTGTTTTATTTTGTATTTGTGCATTGTATTGACATGCATCATGGTTTTGAATTACGAAAATATGAGTTTTGAGCATGGTTTTGAATTGCGAGAATGAAACGTGACCTGATAAGTAAAAATGCTATGGGTTTTGAGTTGAGTCGCCCAGTCGCGTTAGGGTGACACCTGCGAGGGACTCCGTGTGAGTCGCCTAGTCGCGTTACGGTGGCACCTACGAGGGACTATGGTGGAGTCGCCCAGTCGCGTTAGGGTGACACCAGCGAGGGACTCCGCATGAGACGCCTAGTCGCGTTACGGTGGCTGTAACGCCCCGAATTATATAAACCCGGTTCGCTACACACAATACTGAACCACACAATGACATTCTGAGAAAATTTCAAAATTTCACTCAACGGTCAAAGTTTGACCCTTAAAACGTTAAAACTTGCAGCGGAAATTCATTTGTATAAAACAACATTTATTAATTAATTAAAATATTAAAGTCAATCGGTTGAAATAAAACAAAACAAAACAGAACACATCTTCCGCTGAACAGTTCCAGCGATAGAAATAGAAACAAAGGCATCCACCGCTCAAGTCAGCCGAACGACACGTCGGCTACCCACATCTACCGATAGACAACATCCACCGACAGACATTAACACTCAACATTCACCGATAGACAACATCCACCGGTGAACAGTAACACTCAACATCCACCGATAAACTACATGCACCGGTGAACAGTAACACTCAACATCCACTGGTGAACAGTAACACTCAACATCCACCGATAGACATTAACACTCAAAACAAAGAACAACTCTGACTGCTAAAAGAACTTGTAAATTCACTGTAATCATTCAAAATAGCTCAAATCCACAAATTGCTCCAAAATTCAGTAAAAAACCTAATTATAATCATCAAGTATTCTTACCAGAAAAATCCTAAAAAAAAAAAAGCATAACCGAAATACTAAAAACTATCATTGTCTTTAAAATTCTCAGCAAAAATAAACTGGACAATAGTTCACTAAACTTCCACACCTACTGCCATTAGTTTAACTGCCCCATCAGTTCACCAAGTCGAGGCATGAATGTGCTCCCCCAACCAGCCTAGTCCTCAACATGCTCAGAGAACACACCTTCTGAGGCTTCTTCACCTACATCACAAAACTCATCTATTAGCCTAATGCTAAGTAAGTAAAGCAATAATGAAATGATACGCTGAAACATAAATCTTAGTCATGCAGTTTCTACTTTCACATCTCAGTTGCATTTACATTCTTTCTCTGATCTGATCCCTCGGTTCCATTGGGAGTGGGATCAATTTTCCTAAAGTTATACATCCTCGATCCTATATTCCATTGGGAAGCAGATCAATTTCTCAAAGTTATACATCCTCGATCCTATATTCCATTAAGAAGCAGATTAATTTCCCAAAGTTATACATCATCTTCATCGATTAAGGAGCAGATGAGTTCCCTTAATAGTTGGTCTGATCCTATATTTCATTGGGAAGCAGATCAATTTCTCAAAGTTATACATCATCTTCATAAGTTAAGGGGCGAATGAGTTCCCTTAATAGTTGGTCTAATCCTATATTCCATTGGGAAGCGGATCAAATTTCTCAAAGTTATACATCCTCTTCATAAGTTAAGAAGCGAATGAGTTCCCTTAAAAGTTGGTTTGATCCTATATTCCATTGGGAAGCGGATCAATTTTTCAAAGTTATACATCATCTTCATAAGTTATGGGGCGGATGAGTTCCCTTAATAGTTGGTCTGATCTTATATTCCATTGGGAAGTGGATCAATTTTCCAAAGTTATACATCCTCTTCATAAGTTAAGGGGCGGATGAGTTCCTTTAATAGTTGGTCTGATCCTATATTCCATTGGGAAGTGGATCAAATTTTCCAAAGTTATACATCCTCTTCATAAGTTAAGGGGTGGATGAGTTCCCTTAATAGTTGGTCTGTTATAATCTGTTCATGTCTTACCGTGTCCTTACATGTAAATTCATTTTCGTATTCTTTCCAAAAACATGATGCATGACATACAGAAAATATTCAAACATGCATAAACCTACTGTTTTGTGATGTAGGCTCGAAGGCACACACATACTCTACTTACCTGGTCTCCTGAAAAGTTTGGTTGAAGTCTACCTTGGAAGTTTGCTCAAACCTAGCTTGGAGAGAATGGGAGAGAAAATCGCCGAGAGGAACTCTGCTTAGCTGAACTGAATGTCGATAAAGGAAAATGAAAAACAGTGGCGGCTAAACCTCATTAAACCCTCCCTTAAATACGTTATCCACTATAGATCTCTATTTACCATTATGCCCTTACTTAGTCACTCATTAACCTAATCAATAATTCTCCCAATTTCATCCATAAAGTGTACACTATTAGTTGACAAGGTAAAATCGGTTTGATGGAACCTGATGTTATAATCTACCCTCCTTAAAAGAATTTTGTCCTCAAAATTCAATACCTGAATAATTCTGGATGTTGGTCCATCATGTCCTGCTGGCGCTCCCAAGTTGTCTCCACTATGCTCTGGTTATGCCATAATACTTTCACCAGTGGGACCTCGTTATTGCGCAACACTTTCACAACATAGTCAAGGATCTTTACTGGTTTCTCCTCATAAGCAAGAGTAGGATGAATTTCAATGTTCTGCTGTTTCACAGAGTTGGATCCCGTATACACTTCTTTAGCATAGAAACATGGAACACATTATGAATCCCTTCCATAGAGATTGGTAACTGTAATTGGTAAGCTGTCTTCCCAATCCTCTTCAAGATTGAGAATGGTCCAATATATCTGGGGTTCAACTTGCCGCTCTTTCCAAATCTCACAACTCCCTTGAATGGTGATACTTTAAGAAAAACTTCATCACCAACTTCAAACTCTAATTCTCTACGTCTCCTATCAGCATAGCTTTTCTGTCGGCTTTGAGCTGTTAAGATTCTCTATCGGATGAGGGCAATCTTCTCCACTGTTTGCTGCACAATATCAGAACCAATCAATCGCGCTTCATCAACCTCGTCCCAATCAAAGGAGATCTGCATTGTCGTCTATACAATGCTTCATACGGTGTCATTCCTATTGTTGCCTGAAAGCTGTTATTATAAGAAAACTCCACCAATGATAAGTACTTACTCCAAAAACCCTGAAAATCAAATATGCATGCACGAAGCATATCCTCCAAGGTTTGAATAGTCCTTTCAGATTGTCCATCTATTTGAGGGTGAAAGGTTGTGCTAAAGTTGAGCTGTGTTGTAACACCCCTAATACTGTACCCCATTTTCTCCGTATAAATTTTTCATTTTATTTTATACTTTTTACTTTTCTATGCTTTAAATAAAACTTAATGCGGAATCTAAACTAAAGTTGAAATCAGAACTGAAGTCAGAATTAAAACTGAACTTTAAAAGCATTTAAACAAAACCTTTAATAAACAATTAAAACTAAAACATTTAATAAAACAAATAAAAGAAGGGAGGGCAGAATCGGAATTCTGCCCTCTGCCCTCGTGAATGAAGCAGCGCTTGGTCGCTGCTCTGTGTAGCGACCGGGCGCTGGTCGCTGCAACGTGTGCAGCGACCAGTCGCTGCGCACAGCAGCGACCAGTCGCTGCGCAGTGTGCAGCGACTTCGCTGCACACAGCAGCGACTTCGCTCTCTGGAAATTTTTAGGATTTCCAGAGAGCAAACAACCCTTTTCCTCTAACTTTTTCACCTCTCCAGAACGTGATTCCAGAGAGCAGAACTCAACATTTTTCCTCTATACATCTCCCACAATTTGTTAGCCAAAACCACTTCTTCCATTCTTACACACAGATCACAAAATACACCCGACACACTTTTAACCGGATCAATTTTAAGAAAACAAATCACGTGGTTATGTTTAAAAACTGAGTATCCTTCAATACCAAACTTTTACCAAAATACATTTCAAAACATTTTCAAACATCAAAACAACCTATCCACTACCAGGCCAAGCATCCTAATATTCTCTATACAGTTTATCATCGATCCAAAATATCTCAAAAACCCCCAAAACCTGTACATACATCCCCACGGGTCAGGTAAGCATCGACTGCGCAACACACCACCGCAATCCATCTTTCGTCAACTGCCTCATGCCTCAGGAGGAGGAAGCTCGTCCTCACCTGTTTCCTCGTAAACACCTACACCATACAGACATCTATGAGATAAAAATCTCAGTAAGCTCTAGTAAATGCAAATGCGTGCTGTGCATATGAATCTGTAAATCATGCATTCTTTTCTTTACTTTGCTTTACTTTACTTTACTTTACTTTACTTTACTTTACTTTGCTTTGCTTTGCTTTGCTTTGCTTTGCTTTACTTTGCTTTACTTTACTTTACTTTACTTTACTTTACTTTACTTTGCTTTGCTTTACTTTACTTTACTTTGCTTTGCTTTAAACTGTATACCGATTGCTTTGATTTGCTATAAACTGTATACCGATTGCTTTGCTTTGCTATAAACTGTATACCGATGGGCCATTTAAACTATATACCGAAGGGTCATTTAAACTGTATACCGAAGGGTCATTTAAACTATATACCGAAGGGTCATTTAAACTGTATACCGAAGGGACATCATTTCTTTGCATTTACTTTAAAACATCGTGCAGAAATTCATTTTTCATGATCTTTA
Source organism: Begonia masoniana (assembly GCA_022432975.1). Taxonomy (NCBI): domain Eukaryota; kingdom Viridiplantae; phylum Streptophyta; class Magnoliopsida; order Cucurbitales; family Begoniaceae; genus Begonia; species Begonia masoniana. The sequence goes on from CM039507.1 coordinate 37,645,304, forward strand.
AAAACACGTGATGCATGAACAGATATGAACATAACATAACTATACTATGCAATAAACATGCAACATGTATACCATCCAGACCGAAACAGAATAACCTATAACAATTTAAAACCAACCTAACTACCCGACCAAAGCAATTAAAACAAACAATCCATTAAGATCCTCGACGCTACATCGAAGTATGGTGTAGGCCAATCGGCCAAAAAAGATCACGAGAACTTACCTCGCGTCCGTTGCAGCTCAAGCTCCGTCCACGAGCGTTGTTTGTCTGAGGCAAACACAACGATCATCAATATCACGTGTTTAAACTTCTAATCATCCGAATTCAACAAAGCCTTAACTAAGGAAACTCCCTAAAGCTTTAATCCAATTCATTGAGCTATTTAATCGAGTAATTTCACGCTCGGCACCTCAAATCTCGATTTACGTATTTTCCCGAAAAACCCCAGATTTCTCTATTTTTAACATTTTCTCAATTGATTTAACTTTGTCCAATAACGTTCAACAAGTTCCATACGTTCATAAACTAAGATAACCCATTGATTTTTAAACCCGAAATCGTATTTTTAACCGAAACCCTAACAAAACCCTAACGTTAAACCGGTCCGAAAACTGAAAACTAAAGCTCTAGAATCATAGATTCATACCTAGGACGTCGATCGGAGGAGAAATCGCGAAGAACGGAGGAAGAACGGAGGAGAAACGGAGATCGGAGATGTTGGATCGCCGCGGCAAACAGAGAGAACGCTCTCTGGAACTTCAAACTGCCGAGGAGAAATGAGGAGAAATGAGGTTTAAGTTTTTTTTTATAATATTGACTTGGCAAATTACCGTTTTGCCCTTAGCACTTAATTTCTATTTGTTTCGTCCTTCGTTTCGTTATTCGGCTAAAGATTCGGGTTCTCCAAATTTCCTTATTTCACCAATATGTCCAACTTATTATTTATGACTTAATAAAACTGTCCGTTCGCGATTTGGACCTCGTTTGCTATTCTTACTAAAACGTCATTTACATTTCGATAAATGTATGTACTCGGAATATAGCGTCTAAACTCCGAAAATTCTCATAATTTCCTTAAAATTCCTATTAATCGTTAGGATCATAATGACGCTTTCTTTTCGAGAAACGGGATTGATTTGACATATTTACTAAAATGCCATTTATATTAAAATAATAATATCCCAAAAAGCCGGGATATTACATGTGTACCCATAGCCTTATGCAGACGCTTCCAAAACTTCGATGTAAATCTAGAGTCTCAGTCAGAAACTATAGTGCTTGGAACTCCATGCAATCTAACAATCTCATGCACATATAATTCAGCAAGTTGATCCATCGAGTAGGTCATCTTTATGGGCAGAAAATGGGCAGTTTTGGTTAGACGATCAACTATCACTCAAATTGCATCATGTCCCTTTGCCGTCCTGAGCAATCCTACCACAAAGTCCATCGTTATTTGTTCCCATTTCCATTCGGGAACTGGTAATAGTTGCAATACTCCTGCAGGCCTCTGATGTTCAGCTTTAACTTGTTGGCAAACTAAACACAATCCTACGTACTCTGCCACACTTCTTTTCATATTTGGCCACCAATAATGTTGTTTAAGGTCTCTATACATTTTTGTACTTCCAAGATGGACAGAGAGTCTAGAAGAATGCGCCTCCGAAAGAATTTCATTTCTAAGTTCAACATTAGCCGGAACAAACCACATTCCGAAACTTGAGAATTCCATCATCCGAATAATTGAAATCCGACTTATCGGAAGAATCCATGCTTGACTTGTTGTAACGCCCCGAGTTCTCTGAACCTAGTTCGTTACACATAATCCGAACATAACTGAGAAACTTTGGACCAAATTTAAAACTTCGCTCGAAAGTCAAAATTTGACATTTTCTAAAATCTCAAAACATTTAAAAACTTGCAGCGGAAATTTCTTTTAAGCAAAACAGAATTAAGCAGAGCTATAAAACAATGCTTGAATAATCGATTAAAATATTAAGAAATAATTCTGCCAAAAGAGATCAAGACTTAAGCGTGAAAACTTGAAAATCGTAAGAGTCAAACACATCTGCCGCTAAACAAAGTCAACGAAAAGGGGCGAAAACAGAAACTGAAGGCTTCCACTGATCACAAAACGACAAAACTTATTATACACATCTACCGATGACGTAAGCCGGATGATTCATTCATCTAACTCACACTGGTCACAAAACGACAAAACTTATTATAAACATCTACCGATGATGTAAGCCGGATGATTCACTCATCTAACTCACACCGGTCGCAAAAAGACAAAACTTATTATACACATCTACCGATGACGTAAGCCGGATGATTCATTCATCTAACTCACACTGATCACAAAACGACAAAAGCCTTTACTCACATAACAAAACACATCGCCCGATCACTAAACGACAAATTTACTGCCTACATCTTCCGATGGCTTTTACTGAAGATATCATCGAATGGCTTTTACTGAAGACATCATCCGATGACTTTTACTGAAGACATCATCCGATAGACAACGTCTTCCGACAGACAACAGAAACAACAACTCAGCATAGCAACTTATCAAGCATTTACACTCTAAACAATGAATAACTCTGACTACTAAGAACTTGAGTATTTCACTGAAACCCTTCAAAAACTATATAAATCCACAAATTTCAAAATCTAGAGTAGTAAACTACGACTAATACCAAATCATGTTCTCATACTCGAAAAGCACAATTCATAAATATGAAGGAAACAACAAACTATCAATGTGACTGACATTCTCTGCATACTTAACCGGAACCCTTGAAGACTACGCATCACACCTACTGACATCAGTTAAACCGCCCCATCAGTTGCCAGATCAATGCATGAATGCACCCCTCCAACCTGCCTAGCTCTCATTAAACTCAGAGAACACACCTGCTGTCACTTCTTCACCTACATCACAAAACTCATCTATTAGCCTAATGCTAAGTAAGTAAAGCTGTAATGAAATGAAATGCTGAAATATAAATTCCTAAACATGCAGTTTCTACTTTCTCATCTCAGTTGCATATGCATTCGTTTCTGGTCTGATTCCCCTGTGAAATTGGGAGTTAGTTCACTTCTCCCAAAGTCATACATCCTCTCTCTTGATTAAAAGGCGGATTAGTTCCCTTAACAACTGTTCAGATCCCCTTGTGAAATTGGGGTTTGGATCACTTCCCCCAAAGTCATACATCCTCTCTCTTGATTAAGGGGCGGATTAGTTCCCTTAACAACTGTTACAGTCTGTTAATCCCTTACCATGCAATTTCATGTAAATTCATTTTCGCATAGTTTTTAAAATATGATGCATAACATACAAACACATTCAAGTATGCACAACCCTACTGTTTTGTGATGTAGGCCCAAAGGCACAAGCATACTTTACTTACCTGGCTCCCTGAAAAAGCTCGGTTTCAACTACTTTGGAAGCCTTGCTGACCTAAAGTCATAAACAGAATACCAATTAGATCTTCACTGACCTCATCTTATACCATTCAGAAACCCTAGGAGCTAGTTTGGGACTCTGTCCTATGTGCATTCTCGATTCATACGAGACCAGACTCAACTCCTACGCCCTGCATTTCCCAGGAACATGCATCTACAATACTCCTATATCGTCTACAATCATAATGCAGTAAGATACCTCAGTAAAACTCACTTAAGTCGAAGGGAAAATCGGAGAAGAATTTCCTAGCGCACTCTGCTGAGCTGAGGAGTTGAGAGTCGAAAATAATTTGGGAAAACGGTGGCGGCTACAGTGCATTAAACCCAAAACCTCTTTCCTTAAATACGTTATCCACTTTTAAATTTTCAATTACCCTTATGTCCTTGCCTAGTCATCCATTAACCCTACTTTTATTATTACCATATAAAGTGTACCATTAATTTAAAAAAAAAATAGAGAATTAGTTCAATAGAACCGGGTGTTACACTTGTACTTGATGCATTCAGCATCATTCACTTGAACTTCCCTTATTCTCTCCAAAATAGTAGGCCTCAAGGATATGGCAGAAAACATGGCTGACACACTGGACACAACCTTGAGGTTAAATCTTTGGAATTCAGTCTCTAAGGCTAATGTTATGTCAAGAATCAATGCAGAGGCTGATGTTGTCACTCTACTCAATGCATCAGCCACCACATTCGCCTTGCTGGGGTGGTACTTGATCTCAAAATCATAATCTTTGACAAATTCCAACAATCGACGCTGCCTCATATTTAATTCTTTCTGTGTGAAAATATACTTCAGACTTTTATGGTCTGAAAATATCTCACAAGATTGTCCATACAAGTAATGTCTCCAAATTTTTAATGCAAAAACCACTGCAGCCAATTCTAAGTCGTGTGTAGGGTAATTCTTCTCTTGTGTTTTCAACTGTCTAGAAGCATAGGCTATTACTTTTTCATCTTGCATCAACACACAACCAAGTCCAACTTTGGAAGCGTCACAATAAATGCTAAATTTTTCATTCTCTGCAGGAAGTGTCAATATTGGAGCATTGGTCAATCTCTGTTTCAGAGTCTGTAAACTATGTTCACATCCATCAGTCCACACATACTCCATGTTTTTCCTTGTTAACCGAGTGAGGGGTGTTGCAATATTTGAGAATCCTTCAATAAATTTTCTGTAATTGTGCCGCTCCTATCTAACGAGAGTGAAGCCCCGGGTGACCCATAGAAACCCAAAGAAAGAAATGAAAAGAATGCATGGTTTGAAAGAGCATAGCATAGCATACATTTGCATTCACTTAGATTTACTGAGCCCCTAGCTCACGTGTTTAATTCTATGGTGTAGGTGATCTTGAGACAGGTGAGGAAGACGTCCCTCCGCCTGAAGTATGAGCATGTTGAAGAAAGATGGCCCGTGGGAGTGCGCTGGCAGTCGGAGCGTGATTACGACCTATTGGGACATAGGTAAATGTTTTAGGATTCAATAGATAGAATACAGGAAATTTGTATAGATAAACATTTAGAATGCTTGGATCTGGATAGGTAGTTTGGGGTGTTTTCTTTTGGGGGAATTGAACATGTTTTGGTAATGTTTTGGTGTTTCAAAAACAGGACGATATGTTAAACTTTTAAACGGAACCACGCGGTTCGCTTTCTTTTAAATGTATTTTGAGTTGGTGAGCGGGTGAATGATATCTTGCGAAAAGTATGGGTGTGATAGTAAATTTCGAGTTGGAAGTGTTTGTGAAATGTATGAAAAAGTGTTGTGAAAAAAGAATGAGAAAGAAGTGTGTTGTAGTGTGTGTGAGTTTAGTGTGCAGGGTAATGTCAAAGGAAGAAGGAAAAAGAAAAGAAAGGAGGAGAAAGGGAGGGCAGCTCTCTGGAATTCATTCCAGAGAGCATGCCGATCGATCGCCGCTAGGGGTGATCGATCGCAATGGTGGTAGCAACTTCTCTGGATTTTCCAGAGAAGGTGCCGAACGATCGCTGGGCGATCGCTCGGCGTAGTGACGGATCGCCACAAGGGGCGATCTGCCAGGCGATCAGTCGCCTGGCAGTGATCGCCCCTCATTTTTATGGGACAAAGTCCTTTTTGCCCCTCCCTGTGCGATGGCCGATTGTATTAAATGCTTTAATAGATTTATTTATTTGTTTTAAAATTTGTTTTAAGTATTATCCTAATGGTTTTCGAAAGGTTTTCAATTCTCCGAATGATTTAGACGATGTAAATTCCACTTAAACATTTTAAAGTCTACCTAAAATGAAAAGGAAAAATTTTATACGGAAATTAAGGGTTAGGTTTAAGGGTCGTTACAGTAATATCCTGCTAATCCAAGGAAACTTCGAATATCTGTAGCATTCCTCGGTTGGAACCACTCCTTAACTGCTCGAACCTTAGCTGGATCAACAGATATTCCGTCACCAGAGATCACGTGACCAAGAAAGTGAACTCCGTCCAACCAAAACTCACACTTGGAAAACTTAGCATAAAGTTGGTGCTGCCTTAGTACTCCTAACACCAAACTCAAATGCCTTGCATGCTCGTCCTTGGTACGTGAATAGATTAAGATATCATCAATAAATACTATGACAAATTTATCTAAATACTCGTGAAACACTCTATTCAAAAGATCCATAAAGGTTGCTGGTGCATTGGTCAATCCAAAGGACATTACTAAGAACTCATAATGTCCATACCTCGTGCGAAAGGCTATCTTTGGAATATCTTAAGATTTGACTTTCAATTGGTAATAACCAGACCTTAGGTCAATCTTAGAGAAAACTCGCGCACCAGTAAGCTGGTCGAATAAATCATCAATCCTTGGCAATGGATGCTTGTTCTTGATAGTTAACTTATTTAATTCTCAATAATCAACGCACATACGCATTGATCCATCCTTCTTTTTGACAAAAAGAACAGGTGCACCCCATGGTGAAAAGCTTGGGCGTATGAACCCTTTTTTCAATAGTTCTTCCAACTGTTTCTTTAATTCTTTAAGCTCCATAGGTGCTAATCTATAGGGATTCTTAGACACAGGCTCAGCGCCTGGGTAAACATCTACAACAAATTCAATTTCCCTATCTTGTGGCAAGCCAGGAAGGTCATCTAGAAATACTTCTCGAAAGTCTTGGACAACTAAGACGTTTTTAGGACTTGCTTTTCCTACAAGTTGTGTGTCTAAAACGCTAGCTAAGAAGCATATATACTCCCCGCATAGAGAAGGTCTAGTGGTGATAGAAGTCATAACAGTCATTTCCTTACTCTTCTTCAAAGCTTGAAAGGTATGTTTCAAACCACCAGGGGGGTGAAAACTAACTACTCTAGTCCTACAATCGATTGTGGCATAATGCTTGAACAACCAATCCATTCCTAGGATTACATTAAATCTCATTATATCCATAATAATGAGATCAGCGGGTAGATTCATATTTCCTACAAACACAACACTATCAAGCATCACTTGGTTAGAGTGCATGCGTTCACCAGAGAGTAACGCAACATTAAACACATGCACAGTAGGGGTAAACTGTACATCTAACTTAACAGTAAACGCAGATGCTATAAAGGAATGTGTCGCACCAGAATCTATTAAAGTAAAAGTAGGTACAGAGTTGATCAATATGGTACCTAACACCACAGCTGGCTGGTCATCATCACCCGACTCCATCATGGAGAATATCCTTGGTTTCAACTTAGCAAGGCCATTCTTTAAGGCTGGGCAGTCCCTGTTAATATGGCTGACTTTGTTACAACTGAAGCATCGGGTGACTCTAGGCTTCGGGCAATCTCTGTACGTGTGTCCAACCTCCTCACAGTTGAAACACTTTCCTGTCCCACATCTACACTCGCCCAGGTGACTCTTCAAACATTTCGGGCACTGGGGAAACTTCCTAATATCCTGTACCTTCCTTTCTATTCCTTGGTTACTCTGGCCTTCACTGGGCCTCTTCATTCCTCTCTGCTGGTGGGGCTGGACGAACTTTTGTGGGGCTTCCTTTGGTCCAGTACACTTCATTTCAGCTTCCTCCACTTCTAATGCTGTGGACACAACTTCACTGAATGACAACTCTTTAATACCACAAAATTTGACTCCTCTGTAAATTTCTGGCTTCAGTCCATGCACAAATTGAAACATCTTATCTTCATTTCTATGAACAAGGCGTCCAGCGAATCTTGATAGGGACTCAAATTGTTTGCTGTACTCAGCCACAGACCCCGTTTGTTTCAATTGCAAGAACTCTACTTTCTTCGAAGTTTGGATGGTGCTACTGAAATATTTCTCATAGAAAACTTCCTTGAATTGCGCCCACGACATTGCCAGGACATTGGTGGTGGTCTCCATTGATTCCCACCAAAGCAGAGCATCACCAGCCAGATGAAATGTTGCCAAAGTGACTTTGTCGCTTTCTCCAATGTTGGCACATCTGAACATGCTCTCAATCTTCCTAAGCCACTCCTCAGCAACAATTGGATTGGATAACTTTCCATCAAATGTGGGCGGCTATAGCCTTTGGAATCAGTCTCCTGTATGCTCACTGCTGGAACTCGAGTTGGCACTTCCTTGTACTTCTCGGTTCAACAGCACTCCTAACTAATCGGACTGCTGACGCACTAAGTCTGTTTGCTAATGCACCAAATCTGTCAGCTGCCTAATCACACTAGGATCTTCCTCACGTCCCGGATTTGGTATCTCTCTCGGTACCATTGGTCTTCCTGGTCGTCTAGACATCTTACTAAATTTTTGTACAGGGTTAATTATTCTCAGAAGTATCTAATAACTAAGGTTAACATAAACACTTACAGTTGTTAGAGTACTTCCATGCGACGATCGGCACTGATGAGTAATCTTTTGAACGGTTTAACTAAATGGCTCTAATACCAATCTGTAACGCCCCAAATTATATAAACCCGGTTCGCTACACATAATACTGAACCACACAATGACATTCTGAGAAAATTTTAAAATTTCACTCAACGGTCAAAGTTTGACCCTTAAAATGTTAAAACTTGCAGCGGAAATTCATTTGTATAAAACAAAATTTATTAATTAATTAAAATATTAAAGTCAATCGGTTGAAAGAAAAAAAAACAAAACAGAACACGTCTACCGCTGAACAGTTCCAGCGATAGAAATAGAAACAAAGGCATCCACCGCTCAAGTCAGCCGAACGACACGTCGACTACCCACATCTACAGATAGACAACATCCACCGACAGACATTAACACTCAACATCCACCAATAGACAACATCCACCGGTGAAAAATAACACTCAACATCCACCGATAGACTACATCTACCGGTGAACAGTAACACTCAACATCCACCGATAGACAACAGCCACCGGTGAACAGTAACACTTAACATCCACCGATAGACATTAACACCCAAAACAAAGAACAACTCTGACTGCTAAAAGAACTTGTAAATTCACTGTAATCATTCAAAATAGCTCAAATCCACAAATTACTCCAAAATTTAGTAAAAGACCTAATTACAATCATTAAGTATTCTTACAAGAAAAATCCCAAAAAAAAAAAGCATAACCGAAATGCTAAAAACTATCATTGTCTTTAAAATTCTCAGCAAAAGTAAACTGGACAACAGTTCACTAAACTTCCACACCTACTGCCATTAGTTTAACTGCCCCATCAGTTCACCAAGTCGAGGCATGAATGTGCTCCCCCAACCAGCCCAGTCCTCAACATGCTCAGAGAACACACCCTCTGAGGCTTCTTCACCTACATCACAAAACTCATCTATTAGCCTAATGCTAAGTAAGTAGAGCAATAATGAAATGATACGCTGAAACATAAATCTTTGTCATGCAGTTTCTACTTTCACATCTCAGTTGCATTCACATTCTTTCTCTGATCTGATCCCTTGGTTCCATTGGGAGTGGGATCAATTTTTCCAAAGTTATACATCCGCGATCCTATATTCCATTGGGAAGCGGATCAATTTCTCAAAGTTATGCATCCTCGATCCTATATTCCATTGGAAAGCGGATTAATTTTCCAAAGTTATACATCCTCTTCATCGATTAAGGAGCGGATGAGTTCCCTTAATAGTTGGTCTGATCCTATATTCCATTGGGAAGCGGATCAATTTCCCAAAGATATACATCCTCTTCATAAGTTAAGGGGCGGATGAGTTCCCTTAATAGTTGGTCTGATCCTATATTCCATTGAGAAGCGGATCAAATTTCTCAAAGTTATACATCCTCTTCATAAGTTAAGGAGCGGATGAGTTCCCTTAATAGTTGGTTTGATCCTATATTCCATTGGGAAGCGGATCAATTTCCCAAAGTTATACATCCTCTTCATAAGTTAAGGGGCAGATGAGTTCCCTTAATAGTTGGTCTGATCCTATATTCCATTGGGAAGCAGATCAAGTTTCCCAAAGTTATTCATCCTCTTCATAAGCTAAGGGGCGGATGAGCTCCCGTAATAGTTGGTCTGTTACAATCTGTTCATGTCTTACCGTGTCCTTACATGTAAATTCATTTTCGTATTCTTTCCAAAAACATGATGCATGACATACAGAAAACATTCAAACATGCATAAACCTACTGTTTTGTGATGTAGACTCGAAGGCACACACATACTCTACTTACCTGGTCTTCTGAAAAGTTTGGTTGAAGTCTACCTCGGAAGTTTGCTCAAACCTAGCTTGGAGAGAATGGGAGAGAAAATCGCTGGGAGGAACTCTGCTTAGCTGAGCTGAATGCTAAGAAAGGAAAATGAGAAACAGTGGCGCCTAAACTTCATTAAACCCTCCCTTAAATAAGTTATCCACTATAGATCTCTATTTACCATTATGCCCTTACTTAGTCACTCATTAACCTAATCAATAATTCTCCCAGTTTCATTCATAAAGTGTACACTATTAGTTGACAAGGTAAAATTAGTTCGATGGAACCGGGTGTTACAGTGGCACCTGCGAGGACTATAGTGGAGTCGCTCTGTCGCGTTAGAGTGACACCTGCGAGGGACTCCAAGGGAGTCGTCCAGTCGCATTAGGGTGGCACTTGCGAGGGACTTTGTGGAAGTCAGACACCTGCGAGGGACTAATGGGAGTCGCCCAGTCGCGTTAGGGTGGCACCTGCGAGGGACTCTATAGGAGTCGCTTAGTCACGTCAAGGTGCGAGGTTAGTACTGGTGAGGGGTTCTATGATAGAACGATTCAAAGAAAATGAAACGAGAACAACAGAGCGAGTAAAAACTACATATGCTAGGGGTTGAGCATGCATTGTTTTAAACTGCATTATTCCCTACTTGCTAAGCATTAGGCTTACATTTTGTGATCTGTTGTGTAGGTGGCGACGTCATTACAGGTGAGAGTCATGAGGAAAGCTAGGATTGGGACGCAGTCGGTGATGTGCGCGGTATGCCGGTGCGGGCTGTTGTCGGGGCGTCTTGACCATGGTCTTCGGGGAGTTGTGAGTGATGGGTACTTTTTTGTTATTTTGGTATTTTTGTTGTATCTGGTTGGTGTTTTGGAAATTGTTGTATAGATATTATTTTGTTTTAAATGTTTTGGGGTTTATAAAAATTATTTGTTATGCTGCTCAAATTTTTGTAAAATAAACAACGTTCGGTTTTACAATTCTCCACGTTTTCGTTGATGATTTGAGGTCGGTTTTTCGAGATTTTCACATGTCATGGAGTCGGGAGTGTTGGGATATGTTAGGAAAGGTTTTGAGTGAGTTTAAGTGTTGACAAAAATTTAGAGGAGGATTTGATGAATTGAAAGAGGGGGGGGTGGGGGAATGAAAAATGGGTAGCCGATCGATCGGCGCAGGGCGCGATCGATCGTCATGTTCTCTGGTTTCAGAGAACAAGACAGTTGGTTGGATAAGCTGGCGATTGTGCAACCCGAAAGGTTGCCGATCGATCGGCTGATTCAACCGATCGATCGGCTGATTCAACCGATCGATCGGCAATGAATAGTGTCCGAGTATTTGTTTTTTTTTTAATTTTTGATTTTTAACTATGTTTTAAACTAATCTTTTCCGACATGTTTTGCATGATTTTTATGCACGTTTTCAAACCGTATTCGAGGGGGTTCGAAAAACCTAAAATCCGAGTCAAAATTTTATCAAAAATTATTGTAAATTACGTTTTAAACGCGGGTTTGTTGTGCAAAGTAGCGCACCGAGCCAGGGTGGGTTCGTGGGCGTTACAATAACTTTCTAAAATCAAAACCTGAAAATCCAACGCTTTGTATAACACGTTCAAAAACACGTTCATAAATGATTCCAAAACAATTCACAACCCATATCCACAACGTTGTAAAACCGTCTTTATTTACATAATCAAAACAACTCAAAATACCTAAACATAACACCAAGTATACCAAAACCTCAAACTCCCAGAAATCCATAGTCGAGGTGCCCCGACAACTGCCTGCACCGACGTGCCCCATGCACCAACAACTGCATCCTACTCCTGGGTTCCCTCGTCAAGTTCACTTGAATAAATATCGTCACCTACACCATAGAACACAAAAATTAAGCCTAATGCTTAGTAAGTAAGGAGGAATGCAGATTAAAACAATGCGCGATCCACTCAACCCCTAAATGCAGTTTCTACACACTATGTTGTTTTCATTTCATTTTTGTTGCATTTATCTTCCACTTTCATGTGAATCAAGTAGGCACGCATCCTAACACAATCCGGGACGGCCATACTAGATCTCCTCTGCATCGATCATGGAACCCTCAATGTGCCTTCTAGCACGAACAGATCGACGCATTCACACTCACAACGCATTACGTAATTTAGCAGAGCATTTCTCGTAAAATCCCTCTCGGGGTGCTACTCCCTAGCCACTCGCCCGATAAGGCTATCCTACTCAAAACCAAGTTGCAAAGCATTTCTCGTAGAATCGCTCTCGGGGTGCTACTCACTAGCCACTCGCCTGATAAGGCTATCCTACTCGAACCAAGTTGCATATCCATTATCTTATTGTCTTATGTAACACCCGACATTTCGGCCAGGTGATTTTCTGACCATTTTCATTGTCACCCTCTTATTTAACCGTTATGATTTAAATTTAATGTTAAGACAAATTTATTACAAGTTGAGTAAAACTAGGTTGGGTGGCAGTTTAGTAATTAGAATTGATGGATTAGGTATAAATAGGAAATGGAAACCTTAAATCTCATTTTATTACCACTGTAGCCGACATTCCCTCTCGGCGATTTCTTCTCTCCCAAGTTCTTGCTCTCGGCTACCAGAACTTCCCTTTACCGACGGCTGGTTTCGAGCTTGCTCTTCTCTGCAAATCCACACCCGAGGTATGAAATGGACAATGTAGTCATTCATTAGTAAATAGAGCTCTGTTTTCAGCTCGGCACTGAGTTCGGATTTTTAGCAGTGGCCGAGTAGTTTGAGACTTTTTTTTAAATCTGAGAGTAGAAATGTCATCCCGAATCGATTCTGAGCATTTTAAGTAACCAACTCGGATTTAATCAAGGGTAAAACCTGTCCACCTAGTTTCGGATTTCAGACTGCAGTGTGTCAAACAGAGGAATCGGAATGACTTTAGCTATTAGATCCTAGGGTGGTTTATGATTAGGACTACTAGGACTCTGTTTTAACTACTGTAATGTACATGTTTTAGGTGAAGAAGTTAAAGAGAGGAAGTTCGGATTGCTAAGGAATCCAGGTAAGTGAATGTGTTAAGATTTCTGGCCACTAGGGCCCTACACCGCAAGGGTATTAGGAAATCACTGAGATGTTAGCTTATTGACTATGATTTGTTATTTCCACGATGTGAAGAAGTTGTGTAAGTAAATGTAAAGTTACAGGATGTTTTACTTGTCCTCATGATATGACTTCTCTCTATGAACTTTATGTCTATGCACTGTGTCCCTGTTATGATTAAGTTGAGAATATGAAAAACAAATGCAACCAAGATTAAGTGCAGAGCGGGGAAAGACTATGTTATGTATGACTCGCGAATTCTCCCACTGGTGGAGGCCGAGTTAATGATATGTATGACTCGCGAAATCTCCCACTGGTGGAGGCCGAGTTAATGATATGTATGGCTCGCGAATTCTCCCACTGGGGAGGCCGAGTGATGTATCATGATTGCCGCGATAGGCAAATGATTATGTATGACTGCCGCGATAGGCAAATGACTATGTACCCCTGTCTTCCTCCCTCGTTCCCTGCCTTAATACGTGTTATGTAAATGATAAAAAAGGCGAGAT